>JAAAKG020212835.1:0-22392 GCA_010014905.2 Druon quercuslanigerum | reverse complement strand
TCACACAAGAATGAATAAAAACGAACGTAGTTGAAACAAAAGAAAAAGGATACAGTGGTGACATCTATTCCAGAATTCCAGATTCGTCCTTTTAACTTTTTTAAATAAAAAAAATTGTTAGAGTTATAGCATTTTCAAAATCCAAAAAAAAACGAAAATAAAGATTTTGAGTCAAGCAACAACATGATTTTGTTTTATTCGCGAAAGCAACATAAATTATAAAAATAATTACATTTTTGGACAAACGACACAAGCTACGAAAGAAATATAAGACAAAAGTTGTTCTTCCAAAAAGGATCTAAAAATTTTTTATTAACCATTTTTAGATAAAATGCTTAGATCTCCTTTTATTCATTAAAAATAAGATTCAAAATAAAAAAATTAATTTTTCGAGAGAACTACACGAGAGACGAAAAGAAATGAAAGGGCAAGAGTTGTGAAACCAAACAATATCTCAAAATTTATTATAAACTCTTGTTCTAAAAATATATTAGAAAAAAAATTACCTTACAGTAACATTTTAGTTAACAACGTTTTATTTAACAAATTTTTCGCCAAAATTATAAATACATATTTGCTTAGAACCACTCTACGTTAGGATGCGTATTTAAAATTCAAATCGTTAAAAGTAACATTGAAAGTAAACAAATCAAATTCATAGAACACGACACAAGTTGCCATACAATGTTGGATAAAAAAAAATAATAGGATGCATACTTTTTTGATTATAAAAAAGAAGACAATGAAATTAAGGATGTTTCAATACCAATCCATATTCTGAATTTTAATCATGTAAATTCATTGAAATGATACATTCTTCAGGGTAGCTGAAAATAAAATTTAATGCAAAATAAAAAACAAATGTTAAATTAATCAAGACAATAGTCTAGCCAATACTCACAATTAATTGACGCTACAGTAATCCACAAAATTTACAATCATTCTGATTTCTATGTTCCAGAATCTTTTCACGATAAAATATGGTTTCAGTATTTCTGGGCATGAATGACCAGATACGACAAAAATTAAATTTTTCTGCTTTCCAAGACATCAAGCAGATGTCATTTTGAATTTTTAGTACATATCAAGTATATTTCGAAACTATCCCAATAAAATGTTTCGATTAGAATGACATTGAAACAGAGCATTTTTAACATTTCAGACTTTATGTGACTTCTCGCGGCTATTTTTTCTAAATGCATTGTTAAGAATTATTTACTTATGTGGTCTGCCTCGATGCTAAAAAGAATGAGCTACACGCGATATTCTTCCAATTTTATTAAGTATTTATTATATTAAAAATAAGCTTAGTCAAAGTTACCCCACTTTGGAAAACTAACTTCGCGGTTTGTAACGCACAGTGTGGACATTGGATGAAAGAGTTTCCAAAATAGTAATCTGGCCAATATTATCAACCAAGTTTACAGTTTTTTTTCATAAAAATAATATAAATTCTTAAGAGATCTGTGAGAGCTTGAGTGACATTACTGTGTTATCGATAAAATCATATTCGCCAAAAAATAATTAAGGTTTTATAATAAATTAGTAATTTGTTGTTAACAATTATATTGTTATAAACAGTAACCTGAGATTTTGAAATGATTTTTCATATTTATGAGGTTAATTTTGTCTGTAATCCAGTTAAAAGTCACGTACAAGCCTTATCAAACAAATGCAAAGTATATTTATTATTGTTAAAAAAAAATGATATAAACAAATGCACAATTTTAAGGAATTATTGAAAGTTTGTATAATTTAAAAAAAATTATTTCAGATGGTTTTCTAGTTACATTCCAGAGCAGTAAATTGACATTTAATGAATAATGTGATTGTTATAATTATATGGCATAAATAAATTCACTGTTTCTACAATTTTCGCAGGTTTAAGGTACTTTTTTCTGGAAATTGGTTTAAGTTGGTTTGCCAATGATATTCTGGAGCTGTGCATTAATATTTTATGAAACATGTGATTGTTATAAACAAATCACCAAATATCACCAACTTCAAAAAAATACCACAAACTTTTAATAATTGCCTAAATTCTAAACTCTTAATTAGTACTTCGCGAATATGATTTTATCGATGACATAGTAATGACACTCAAACTGAAAAATTTGTGCATTGTTAATGGATCGAAAACTTAAGAAAGGTAATTTTTTCAATGTATTTACTTGAATGTAAAAAATTTATACACTTTTTTTCAAAAATCGGTTCTTACAGAACTTTTAAGAATTTATTCAGATTTCATTTTTAAAAAAAACTTCCAAATCGAATGGAAATATTATCCGGAATATTGTTTTGAACATTTTTTCATCCAATGTCTCCTCTGTGATAACAAATAATTCACAATTAAAGAGTATCATCTATGTAAAAAACACTATTTTTCTAGTAAATTGACAAATTTTAATCCAACATTATACTAGATATAAAGTATATTTTTAAACGATGCCAATGAAATGTTTCGAATAGACGAAAATTCAAATAGAGCATTCGACTTCTTGCGGCTATTTTATCAGAAAGTATTGTTAATCACTATTACTAATATGTAATATGCCTGGATTTGTATACAAATAATACGCATAAAAATTATGTACAATAATATTTAAAAATAATTGAAAATAATATAAATCTTTAAATCCCAACTGGGTTGCAAATATTAACCGATTTTGTACAATCTTTTTTTGATTTACTCGTAATAATGTAACGAAGCTAATGCAGTCTATTAAAATTGAATTAATTTATATTGTACAAAGTTTGAATTTTTCTGACCTGTGTCTAATCTCAAACAATATTCAACCTTTTTATCCTGAAAATTTTCCTACTGTGATTCGCTGTCGAAATTTTTTTTCCCCTTACAAGCTCCACCCTTTAAGGCGTGCTTATCATATTTCTGTCTCTCTCGCACACTCAACTCAGAATTTCCACGGGTGTCCCCAGCCCTCTTAAGTGGGAAAGCACCCGACCGGCAATCGGAAGTTCTTCGTTTCGATTCGCAGTGGAGTGATTGTTAGAAGATTGTTAGAATTTAAAAACTTTTTAAGTTTATTTTCCATCTTGTAAAAAATGACGTGAATTATTTTTTCTTATTTGAAGAGTTAACTTGATCGATATTTTTTATTTCTATTTTTCACAGATTGTGGAGTGACATCTATACTGATTGATAGTAACTACTCTGCTCCTTTAAAATGACTTGTTATTATATGCAACTTTATTGGGAAATCACCCTACCGGCAATTAGAAGTTTTGTGGTTCGATTCCCAGTGAAGCGATTGTTAGAAGATTTTTTTTAAATACAATTCAAAAATTTTTATAATTTATCTTCTATCTTGTCAAAAATTATGTTAATTATGTTCTGTTTTTTGAAGCGTTAACTTGATCAATATTTTTTATTTCGATTTTTTTACAGATCATAGAGTGAAATCTACACTGATTGATAGTAACTCGTAGCATAAAAACAACAGCTGGCTTGAGATAGCTTATTTTTCTGAAACTTGATTTTACTTTCGATCTTTCTAATAGCCTAATTGGGAAAGCACCCGACCGGCAGACGGTAATTCTGTGGTTCTATTCAAAGTCGATCGATTGTTAAAAGATCTTTTCTCAGAAAAGTATAATTTTGAAATTTTTAAAATTTATTTCCATCTTATCTTATCACAGATTGTGGAATTACATCTATACTGATCGATAGTAACTACTCTGCAGATAATACAGATTTCCTTTAAAGTTAATCGTATTGTAAATGCAACTCCTAGCTTGAGAGAGCGTATAAATCTGAAAAAATATATTTTTTTTTATCTCTGTTATAATTGGGAAAGAACACGACCGGCAATCGGAAGTTCTGTGGTCAGACTCCGAGTGAAGCGATTGTCAGAAGATCGTTTTTCAGAAAAATATTATTTCAAAATTAAAAAAAAATTTAACATCTTGTAAAAAACGACGTTAATTATTTTCTGTTATTTGATTGATAATCTGCTGATAATTAGAACCTGTATATAGCTCTATGTATAGCTCTGTTTTGATTGAATATTTCAGAACCTTTAATCGATCTTTGTAGAATATAAGGAGAGTAGTCGTAAGAAGTGTGAGCGGTCATTGCGATTAAATGCGTCGATTTCTCTGTAACTAGAAGACGTATCGAGAAAACACGTCAGACCTTCTACAAAAAGATTCCATGCCGACTTTTCTTCTGGAAAATTTAACGACATAGAAAAACTCAAAAGCAATAGCTCCTTATGCTTAAACTTTCTAGAAAGTGCGATGGATAGAAAATCGTTTGAGATCACGTTAAATGTTATAAAATTTTAGATTATTTTCCGAAAAATCGGCGGACTCTAAATGAAACTTGAATATTACGGTTGGTATTGCAGGTTTCCACGTCCTTATTCCCATTAAAACTTTATGAAGAATTATTTTACCTATGGATAATACTATTTCGAAGTTTCTAGAAGCTTAGAGAATCCCCTAGCTCTTGCAGGTCAACTATGTTTCAAAAAGTATGGAAAAACTCAGAGGCATCCGAATAAAAATTGGGCATAATCTTCGGTATTGCAGGATTCTACCGCTTTTTTATTTACATTACTAATAAACAGATAAGAATTTTACTTGTATGTAATATTAGGTCGAAGTTTTTAGGGGCTTCTAGAATCCCGAAGCTCGCATAGACCAACTATTTTTCTAGAACGTTCGAAAACTCAGGGAAACCCAGTGTGAATAAAACTTGGATATCACGGTTGGTATGGAAGGGTTCGACCTCTTTCTTATTTCCATTGAAACTAGATAAACAAGAATTTTCTCTATTGGTAATATTAGGTCGAAGTTTCTGGAAGCTTCGAGAATCCCCCAGCTCACATAAGCGAAAAATGTTCCTAGGCGACTCAGTCGGTAAAACAGGGACCCACCTGGCTCATTTAGCCATGGGTTCAAGATAGTGCTCTACCTTTCTGAAGCAGCAGTTAGCGGCTGCAGGGAACTTACCAGTGACACCATGTGTCGGTGGCAGCTGGATCTACGTAGTAGTGAGCCAGAAGCCCCATAGCAATCCGACTGACGTATATTTTAATAGACATTCAAATTCAGAGGGAGGTTCTAAGTGCAATAGTTTTTACATTTTTAATTGCTGATTCCCCAAGTACGAAGGCTTGCATCCAAATTTAATACAACTTTTAATAAATATGAATGCTGTTTCTGTCCTTTTTTAGTCCCCGATTATGCAGCGAAGATATTTACATTACAATACTTTTCAAAGCCGGTAGGAGCTGTCCAACGTAAACTAAAATAAAATTACTTGATGCAAAAACTCTCACTTTATTGAAATGTGATCACTTAAAAATATATAAAATAATGATAATTATTTTTTAAAAAGTTATTGTCTTGATAGCGTTAAATGACTAATACCTTGTTTTTGAATGCCCTTATCTTAATTATTATTCGAAGAACAGCGAAATGTGCAAGTTAAAAAGGGATTAAAAATTTTATATTTCATGGTAGATTTGGAGTATCCAAAAGTATGCAAAAAAAATGATGTTGTCTCTGGGTACAGAAAAGGATTCAGTTTAAGAAAGAACGTCCACTGCTATAGGGATTCATAACACGAGGAAAAAACGGGATAAAAAAGGATTAAATAAATGTCGTGTCACTATTAAACAGGACGTTTTCTAAAACTTTTCAATGCAAGCCTTTTTACCGGGCCGTTCGTTATATATCTACTGGGCACCCCACTTAGAAAATATGCACTATTTGTCTCCGGGAAGATAAAGCTGTTGTATCCAGCGTTTTAATGTGTGGTGCACATATATGTAGTCTCAGGTATTTAGATTTTAAAGAAAAAGCTCAAATTATTTTTCTTCAGAGAATCCTGCATATATCACAAATTACTGCGGGATATCCTACAAGATTAGAAATAGGTGCATCCAAACTTGCAGTTAGAGTTTTTGGTTTAATTCTCAATTGAGTGGAGAAAATTATAAGTACGCCCGACGATCGATACTCGAAGAAATGTAGTTTCAGATTGAGAGAACGGGATATATTAAAAGATGATTTATCTACTCCAGAGAAATACAACCTGGCCCGCCAGGTTAGAAGTTTATTTAAATGATTGGGATAGAGGATTATTGGAAATTTCTTTTTCTTTCCTCACTACATAAGTATAAATCGACATGGATAAGAGCTTATGTTAAAATGCTAAATCCTCTGCTCTAATAGTTCAGTCTATAACAACGCTCGGTTTTATCAGAATTATATCGCAATTAAGGTTAATAAATAAGTTCATACCTAGACTTATTATTAAGAATAAAACCTGCAGCCTGAATGTTGATGTTTAATGTATATCGACGGGTGAGCGGAGGAACGCAGCGTCTGACACTACGTTCTTCCGCTCCCCTGCCGATATACACTCATGAGAATAGTTTTAATACATAACATGTGTATAATTAACTAGTAGGTCTGATAAACACCTATTCAAAAAATTATCATTTTTGTTAGTGAGGCGCCAAATAGTTTTCCAAGTAAGCTAATAAACCATTTTAGTTTTTAAATATAATTCCCAGAGATTGAATTTCCCAAAAGCTACGATATATTAGGACACAATTATGCTTGAATAATAATAAAGTCCGCAATAGAATTTAGTTATCAAGGTAATTAAGACGCGTGGAAAACATAATTAATTTTAACAACGAAGACTTAGTTTTAGGGAGCAGTCCGTGCCGGGTGACCACTACAACAAAAATTATACAATTAATCGAAATCTAAGGTCCTGATTCACGCGAGCGTGGCAATTAGCAAATTTAAACAGCGAGTTCGGCACGCGACTGTGAAACGCGACAAGCTAATTTTTATTTACAAGACAAAAGTTGAAGAAACCTACCTGGTAGTTTTCTTCAGTGAATTGCTCTTATGGTCTTATTCTTATTGAGATTCTATTTAGTTGACTTTTAGTCCAAGTAATGATCTTCGTTTAATTTTCTTTTCAGAGTAGCCCTTTTCACGACGAGGGTAGAATAGCGAATGAATATCAGTGGCGTATCCGTCCTTCGGTTTATGTGAGAGTCGGGGCGCACTCGTGTCAGAAGAATGGAACTAAAGAGAGGGAGAGGGAGAGAACCAACCGAGGTACGAGACAGTTTCCAGTTCGATTCTACAAAGCGTGGTAATGTACAGTCGAGATCAGAGTTTCGCGACTTGGCACCAGTCGTATGCTACTCGCCGACGTATCCAAGGGGTATACTATCTCTGGTCAATACACAGGTTCGCCGCGGTCGCTTGATCCTGTATTGCCTAGCGCTCATATAAGAGCTTGAATATCATCCACTGTGCATGTGTTAGGAAACCTTATCTTCTTAGTCCCTGACGATGTACTATGTCTACTGCAAACATTTTACGAAATCTGGCAGGTATCATTGTTGGTGGTGGCATATCCAAACTCTGCCTTTCTATGAATGAAACATGAAGACAAGGCAGTATACGCGAAATTAAGAAAAGAATAATGTTTCTTTCGTCTTGCAATCCCGTAATCTAGCAAGTAGTACAATTCAGGTTGGATGACCGAACCTTCCAATTTTGCAGGTCGAGAAATTTTTGGCTTATATTTTATTTTTATTTAAGGTAAGTCTTCAATTTAGTTAATAAAGTTTATTAGCAATTACACAATAAGTTCTTTAAAATATTAGTCGTCGTTCTCATATTCTAGGTTACAATTTTGTTTAGTATTTTTAAGTTTTGAATAAATTAAAGTATCCATACAACTCTCCATTTCCCCAGTAAGGTTTTGGAAGCTAAATACTTTAATTTTTAATGTTTTTGTATGAGGTATGAAATAACCTGTTAAAACTACCCCTTTACAAGATTCAGTCCACTAGGGCTCAACCACCACCAAGAAGAACAAAATTAGATTATCCAGACTATGTGGGTCTTATTCACCTACTAGATTAGTCTAGTATCTAAGATACCGAGTTTCGTACGATGAGCTAAGAAATTCCTTATTATACTTCACGTACACTACTTCTTAAGTGGGTCAGCCCCTTAAATCGAAAAAATCTATTTTTATCGTTTATTTAATTTGAAAACCATCTAAAAATGTATGTGAAAAAGTAGCGCAGACGTACGGCGAGTCAACCGCATGCGGCACATAGTACCGTAGCGCAGTATACCTCAGAGGTGTTATTTATCTAAAGTTGGATTCAAATGCTGCAGACAATTAAGAACCACAATGATTTAAATTATCGATTGAAATTTGAACGCAGTAAGTTGTATGATTATCAAGTGGTATCTAATCAAATCTTTGAGGCCTGTTTTCTCAAAACCATATTTTCGCAAACTGCGAGTATGATTTCACAAAAAATATTCAACCTATTGACTTCATTCAACTCTCATTTTGTACAGTATCGACAACTACTCTATATGAACCGCGAATATAAATGAATATTCATTCTTAATATTTGTATAAGCACAAATTATTTTTTTTAGATTTATCGAAAATCATAGTTTTTATAAGAACAGTGAAAATTTTCATTATGGGCGCTTTTAATTACGTTTTTTGGTGTATATAGAGTGGAAAAGTATAAAAATTAACAAAATGAAAATAATTTTGGCCCAGTTGAGAATTTCGGATGCTATCGTGCCCCCATTCCTACTAAATCTGCAGCGAGACATTCCAGTGTACTGTGATTTGCTCCACTATTTTGGAACATTTTCGTATTTTTTTAACATTGTGCGAAATTTGATGAAAACAGTATATGCTGTTTTTTATTTAAAAAAAAATATTCTCAAAAAACGCCTTTTCGGGTTCCAGAGGGATGACCATCTTAATTTATTTAATTTAAGATAATTACTATAGTCGAGCTAAAGTTAATGCATGCAAAAGAATTATGCAGACGATTATCCAATCATTAATCTTTATTGGTGGGGTATCGTACAAAGTAAAAATGAATTTCAGAGTCCTCTAGAGCCCCCACTCCTTCCTCATGTTGTTAGCCTTCAGCCTCCGAATCGCTAATTTTGAGCAATATCCGGTCCAGTTCAGCTAACTGCTCCGGATCCTCAAAATATTTCTGAACGCTAGAGGCATGATACCGCCCCGCCAATCTTTCTTCTGGCGACGCCAGTTTGTAAATGTTAGGTGATATTACCTCTTCTATAATAAAAGGCCCACCAAACTTTGAGGCCAGTTCGATCGGCACATGAGTTTCTTTCTTCGAAAACACGTGATTAGGCTTTTTGACCTTATCACAGACCCTAAATTGATGGTCTCGGTGACGCTGATAGTAATATTTCGTCTGATTCCCGAAACACTGACGTAGAACTTAGTTATAAGCTTCCTCAGATACTCGAATCGCGCCATCCGAGTTTCCCAGACCTAAGGTCGGGTGGATGAAACTCGGTCTCCCGCTTTCTTAAACTGCGAATGGTTTTTCGCTCCAGATTCAAATGGAGAAACTCTGGGGTGACTCAATTCGTACTATGCAAAACTGTGTTGTAGGCGAATCTGAGCTCATTTAAGTGAAGATTGAAGTTTCTGTGATCTATTAATTTCAGGAAAGCTTTATTAATGCTTTCCGCATTGGTCCGTCTCAGGGGTGCCAGTTACACGCATTTAGAGAAAAAATTTGGGAAGACCAGTAGATACTCCTGGCCCGTCTTACTCCGTGCAAAGGGCAATATTGATTGCCAAGACTGTTCATGGCTGCTATACTATACGCTAAGTCATAAGCCCTCGCGATTTGGTTGACTCGTGTTTATTGAGCTGGCATGTGTCACTATTTCTAACGAAGGACGTGATGACTTAAGCGTGCCAGGTTAATAATAATGAATCGCGGCACTATGGTAAGTCTTGTACTTACCTAAATGGCCGGCTTTAGGCAAACAATGCCTGATAGAATCGCGGATGACTTCAACACAACCTCAGGCCGTCTGGCGTACCACTCATCCTTCAAAGAAATCATAGCCACAATCTGTTCGATTTCTCCATCCTTAAACATACGGGATAGAGCATTCGGCATTTGGTGCATCGATCTCTTCCAATGAAAAATTTCGCAGCTATATTCTAAGGGATCAAACAACCAGCGCCCCAAGTTACTTGTCGTTTTTTTCAGGCTGTATGACCATCGTAGGTTACTGTGACTAGTCACCACTGAATACTGGTACCCTTCGAGATAGTAAAGAAACTTTCTGATAGCCCGTACTACCGGCAGTCACTATTTCTCGGTTTTTGAGTGAAATTGAGTTCCGCCTTATGCATGACTCAACTAGCGTATATGATTACATGCTCTTGCTTGTCTTGAATTTAGGCGATGACCACCTCCAACCAAAGTCACCAGTGTCCGTTTGGACGCAGAGTGGCAGATTGAAGTCGGAGTCCGCCCAAACAGGCGATTACACCAAGGCTGTTTTCAGAATCTAGAATGCCTCTTGTTGCTTGTCCCACTAAGAGAAATAATAATTTTTCCTGTACAGGCGAGTAATAATCCGCTCCAACCAATCAAAGTGTTCGTCAAAGGTTTTAGCGACGACGATTACATCGTCTATATACGCGAATACATGTTATACGTGTGTGTTACGTCATTGCCGGGGTGATGACCTTTTCTATCAATCACTGAAAGGTTGCTAGAGCCCCGATAAGACCAACTGTCATGCGTTTGAATTAGAATAGTCCTTTTCCTGGCATAGTAAAAGCCATGGTTGGCTCACTATCTTCACTTAGAGGTATCTGGTGGTAAGGCTTGTTCAGGGCGCTATTTCAGGGTTCCATTAAATCCTGCTTAATCAACAGGTTTTATCATCCACTTCGAAAACTGGTCTAACCCAACTTTCTCCGCTTCCTCCAGCAATGCAATTCCCTTCCAAGAGTCAATATCATTCTCGCCTTGGGGACTAAACGCAAATTTTGTGATCAGTACACCTTATCTTCTAAACTGGTATAAGGTCACACGAAGGTACCAATCTCTGATCGAAGATTAGGTGTAGTATCAGAAAAAATTTTACTGGGTAGCGCCTTCGTCGCTTGAACGTCTGAGAGTTTGGTAAGTCCAGCAGAAAAATCAAAGTTCAATAATTCAATGTTCCATAAAATCAATGTGAATCACAAAAATAAAGTATATTTAACTCTTTCATGTACATTAATCAGATAAAATTCAAATAATATTAATTATCCTAGCGGAAAACTCAAATCCAGGTAATTAAAATTGTTGAAGCCTAAGGTGAATCTGGGTTTATTGTTGTTCAATATCCCCACGGTCGCCGTTAATGGTTGATGCAATGCTACGCTGGTGTTTAGTTGTCTGTTTATCTTAGAGACGTTAAGAGGATAAATAAGCAATTTCTGAATGACCAAAATCATTATGATTGTATTAAATAAAATAACCAATTGTAAATTTTAGTTTCAGTACATAATTTTTTTAATGAAGTATATTTTTAAACCAGTAATGCAACAATTCGCCAAAAAACAATTCCAATCGTTCGCTAGGATAGGCTTTGTCCTCGTAGCAGGAAGGTTGCGTGTTCGCCTCTCGAAGCTTTCACTGTTTTAACATTTTTTATTTATTAAAATTTTCTTCTTTTTCTTTTTCTCTTTTTTTTTTTGATTTTTCTCTGAATTTTTATTACATAACTTGTCACCTAATTTTTAAAAACCTGAACATTCGTAAAACCAAATAAACTTGCTTTCTTAAAAATTTATAAGCAAGCCTAACATGGCACTTTTATTCATCAAAAACGTTTATCTTTTCAGTTCCTTTCAGAATTTCTGTTAAATAACTTGTAACAAAAAAAAGTAAAAATTTAAGAAATCCACAAAAATTTCTCTATTGAAATTTTGCTAAGAAGATTGAAATAACAGAACACCTTGTATAACCACGAAACTAAATAATTTGAAATATCCCTAAGAGTTCATAAATTAGTTCTTAATATTTGATTTCGTTAAAAGAAGTAAGTGTGTACGTCAAAAAAGTTTCCAGTAATGCCTTTCTAAAGTATTTTGGTTTGAGCAAACATTTATGGCATGTTTTACCACACGCTTCACGCTTGATATTATATTTATCTCACGCAGCACGCTCAATAATGTATTAAGCTCGCGTGAACCTCTTAAATTAAAGGTCAAAGCATGTATAATCGAAATTTAGTGATTGTGAATACTCTTTCTTTAAAGCTCCTTCTGCTTTACGGAACACACTCTTAGCACGTGTCTTTTTAGACAAAAAGGTTGAAAGAAAATTTTAAGGTCTAATTTAAAGTCAACTTTGTGTTTAAACATTTTATTTCACTTTTCTTTATCCAAAACTTGAATTTTTTTATTTCTAATGTCATTCTCAAGATAATAAAAACTACCTGTGGTATCAAAAAATGATTCATAACACATCTGTAGCTGTTTCTTTCGGTGAACAACTTACGTCTGTTCATTTTTTTTTCATAGCTTTTGTCATTTATGCAAAAAAAAGTCAATGTTGTTTTTTACGAATTAAACAAAAACTGCGCGTTCTATCAAAGAGTATTTAATAACAAAATTGTAAATCTGTTTCGTTTGCATAATTTTTGTCCATTTATCTTTTTTCGCTTCCTGCATAGTTTGATTGAATAATGAAATTTTTTATTTTTCATGATTGTTAGTGCGATCAAAATTAAATTTTCGATTTTTCAAGAAAATACAAAATTTTTTTATGATAATATTGTAGAGTTTACGAAAAAAACGTTTTTGTTTTTTGACTCTTTTCATATAATTCGTTAGATGGTTTAAAGTTTTTATTTCCGCTTCTTTTTTTTTAATTTCGTAAATGCTATATTAATTTTTTTGATTGAAACAAGTCATAAGGATCAAATGTTTTTCTTTTTAGATAACAAAAATAACCGCGAATAAAATCTTCAAGTCTTCCAAAAAGTGGGCTCGAAAATTTTTAAAATGCTCTAACTTTTGAACTTTCATCCAAATTAGCTTGCAAAAACTCGGACTTTCTTTCTATGCCTTTATAAAATGTGCCAAAGGGCAATCCAATCGGATAATTCTCTTCAGATGTGAACGTATTTACAGACTACAAAGACAACAAGGTTTTTTGGGTAGAATTTTTCATAGCGTAAAATGTGACTAAACATTGCAAAATTTACAAAATTATTCAAGCCTCCTTAAACTTTCAGAAAATAATCCACGACTTTCGATTGCATCATTACAATTTCCGTTTTAAAAGCTTTTTGGTTTACTTTTAAATAAGATACAATGAAATTAATCTGATTTTCATGCCGAAGTGCATTTTTTTTCTTACTTCTACAAAAAGCTGAATTATCTTCGGTCGAATTAGTAAGTCATTAGATATTTACGACTTCTCATTTAGTAAGTATACAACATGGCTCGTCACGTTAGAATCAGTGAGATTCTACTGAGGAAGCAGCACTATTGGGTCCCTTTAGTGAATTTCAGACCTTTAGCACAATTTCTACTGATGCAGTTAGTGAAATCGCTTCCACCGACTTCCACCACTGATGAACAAAAAATTTTTACAAAACCAATACACCTTTCCGAACTTAAATTTATTCCGTTCGTTTCGTTCCAATAAATGTAGCTGAGTTTCAGTAAGAATAGACACAAGGGTGACTTCCGGTGTTGAAAAAGTTTTGTGCTGTTAAAGGTTTATTAATCAATTGACGCAGAATCAAAACAAGTAACTTCCTTCGTTAGAACAAGTATTTTGTTATTTTAATCTAGCTGAATTTGAATATTCATTTTTTCTTTTGAATTTGGTTTCTTTACATGGTACGCAACAGAATCTCAGCAAAAAACGGAAAAAAGTGAATTTTCTTGCTAGAAAAGAGTTTTTGTTATGAATTTGTCTTTTGATGCAAGCTTTTGTAAAATTTTTAATTTTTTGTTAATTTTTTAAAAATTGTGTGCGAGAAATTCTGCGATGAATAAAAAAAGTCAATTTTATACATAGAAATAGTATTTTGTTATTTAAATCTTGCTAACAAATTCTTCAATTAGAAGGTTCGTTAGGTTTCTTGAGTACTCTTTTAATGTGAATCTATAAAGTAAATAAAATATTATCTTTATATTTGTAACAAATTTCAGAAAAACAGTTTGTTTAGTTTTCCCAAAGACACAGATTTTTTGCAACCTTGGCTAGAAGTAATGAAACAAAACTTATGCGAGGAATCTAAAAGAGTGACTTTTATTATCGGAAAATGTGTTTTGTTATTTATATCATGGTAACGAATTTATCAAAAAGAAATTTTGCAACAAATTTAATAGTGTGACTTTTGCTTTTATTCAAAGGTGTTGTGTTATGTTAATCTTGTTAGCAAATACTTAATAAGGCGCTTTGGATGGCTTCTTGAACTTTTAGTTGTTGTATAGTTTTGTACAAGTTATGTAGCAGAAATTCTAAAGAAACAGAAATGAGTAACTTTTTTGTTTGTTTAAGGTGTTATTTTATGTTGGACTTCAAGCTTTGCAAGAAAGAATTTTTCCGGGTTACACAAATGTTGAGAATTTTGTTAGTTTTGTTACAAGTTATGTAACAGAAATTCTAAAAGGAATCGCAAATGGTAAATTTTCTTGTTAGAAAATGTGTTTTGTTGATTAAGTCTTTTTGACTTTACTAGAAAGAAATTTTCGAAAGTTTCGTATTTGTTCATTGTATGTTTATTCTTGTTAGTAGGTATGGGACCGAAATTTTAAGAGGAATCAAAAAGGTCGACTTTTATTGTAAGAATATGTGCTTTGATATTTAAATAGTGGGAAAAAACTTTTGAGAAAGAAATTTTTCCAGTTTTTGTGAATGTTCAATTTTTTTATTTATCTGTTTCAAAAGTTATGTGAGATAAAATCTGAGATAAATAAAAAGGGTTACTTTTTTCGTTAGAGAAAAAGTTCTTTAATTAAAACTTTTATAACAATGTGTCAAGAAAGTAAGTTTTCTGGGTTTTTGTGTATTGAGATTTTTTCACATTTTTTAAATTTCAGATAACAGAAATTCTGTGGGGAACCGGAAGAAAAACATTTTGTTTTTAGTTAAACATGTTATCTGATGTTAAGCTTATTCAGAAGTTTTTAAGAAAGCAAGTTTGTAGGGTTTTACGAATTTTCAGGTTTTAAAAAATGATGTTACAAGTTAGGGATCGCTCACAAGCTACGTGACGCGATTATCTTTTGTTTATACTGATGTATTCTTTTTCATTTCACGGAAATAATATTCTCATCTTCATTTAAACAAAAGAAAAACGCGCCACGTAGTTTGTGAATGATCCCTTAATTAATATGTTTGTATGTTTATTTAATCTTTCCCTTTTACGGGTTTGAGGGCCTCCGCTCCCTGTACATGTGTATATTTACATTCTGTCCTTACTCTAACGTTTACATTATAATTTTTTGCCTTATTTAATAATAAATTAAACAATAATAACATTTAAAATAAAGTAATAATAATTCAATTAATAATTCTATCAATGAGCGATCTTCCAGGGCTTCCGTTTCCTCTTGCCATACAAAATAAACATTTTCCACGATTTTGTAATCAACTTTTGCTTTTTGCTTTCCTTTTTCAGGATTACCCGTTTGGCTTTGCCTCTACATAAATTCTCCTCTTCATCCATCTAGTATCTGCATGCTCTCACTCCTTCTCTCATTCTCCAATTGTCCTTAAAACTTCTCTTTCCTATACCCCATACTTGACCCATTACTTTACTCGCACATTCTATTCTTTTCCTCCACTGCAGCTCGCTTCCCCCTCCTGCCTCAAACCATAAACCTAGGTAACAAAAATCCTCTACCTTTTCCACTGTTTGCTCAATTTTCTTCCAAATGTAATCTATTATCCTTTTTCTACTTTTGAAACACATCACCTTGGTCTTTTCTACGTTTAACGTCAGATGCTTTTCTGCTACATTCTCTTCGATTATTCTGATCATTAGATTCATCCCCTTCTCGTCATCTGCTAACAGGAATACGTCGTCCACGTAAGCTAGAAATTATAGTTTTCTGTTACCTAATATCGTCCCTCCTTTTCCAGAATACCTTTCCTTTTCCCTTTTTTATCTTCACCCTAATCCTAGATGCAGCAAAAATTTCCTTTGTCCTCTCCATCGGCTTTACCTCTTTTACCCTCTCTTCTACTGCCCGTCATAACATTTTTTTGTTCACTGAGGGAAACGCTGCTTTGAAATCTACAATAAATGCAAATAGTTTCCCTTTCATTCTACCTAAATTTCTGTTAACCACATCATTCAGTGCGTAAATGTTGTCTATCGTTCTCATACCTTTTCTGAAACCTCTCTAACCTTTTTCTTATGATTTCTGCATATACTTTGTAGCCAACTGGCATGCCTCTGTACTCCTTTTTCTTATGATTTCTGCATATACTTTGTAGCCAACTGGCATGCCTCTGTACTCCTTTACCTTCCTGCCACCTTCTTTCTCTATGCCACTCCTCCATACTTTGAAGCTTCGTTTTACATGCCATCTTCTTCTGTAGTCTTGTTTCTTTTTAATCTATTTATAGCCTCATTAACTTCTTCTTTTGTTATTACATTCCCTTCCTCAATTTCTCCTTCTAATATCCTTCTCTTTTCCCCTTTGATCTTATTTTGTTGTCCTTGAAATATCCCTTTGAAATAGTCGGAACACTGAACTATTTATATTTCTTCATTCAAGCTCTTCCTTCCTCCTCCTCGTTCCTTATTTATTGCATCCCAAACGCTACCCTCTTTTATCCCCTCCTCTTCTTTATACCTAATCTTCTCCTTTTCCATTTTTTTTTAACTGCCGCGCTTATGGCCTCCACCTTCCAGTGTAGCTATTACTATTATGTCTAGTAACCTCCCTTGATTGCCAGGTTCGAGCATTCAAATCACCTCCTATCAAAACCAACTCTGCTTTCTTTTCCTCCATCCACGCCTTAATTAATCTCCAACCTTTCGGTTTCCCTCTTCTTCGATATACACAAACCACCGCTATTTTGACTTTTCCAACCATGATACTTCTGACCATGTTCCCTCCTTTTCATTCCTGACCCCCTCTTTAGTCCATTTTACTGACAATTCTTTTCTCACCCGTGCGACCATTCCGCCCATCCTTCTCTCCTTAATGTTTACCTTATTTGCTTCTTGCATCGTCCGCGCATAACATTTCGGTGACATTCCTTTTATTCCCTTTCAGTCTTTCTCATACACCCATGTTTCACTCATTATTATTACATCCTATTTTGTTAATTCTCTCCAAAAACCCTTTTCCTTTTTTTTTAGTCCTGAAAAATTCCAGAAATCAACGTTCATATGTCCACCTTTTCCTCCCATCCTTATGTTTAGCCCTTTTTTTAAACTTTAAACCCCGATGCAGTTTCTTCCTCCTTATTTACGTGTTTTTTACCATTTTCTTGTCCTTGCCTTGTTTGACAAGTTCTCAATTATTCTTATTCTTCGTCCCGTATCCACATACCTCCGTTTACCTAAATTCTATCTATCCCTATTATTACCTTGGTACCTTTCCTTCTTTTTATCCATGCCTTCCACTCAATCAACCATTTTCTTCTCCTTTCCCGCCAGGTAAGATCTTCTATTCTCTCTGTTCTTTTCTTCAACAACTTCTTTTTGCCCATAACTTCAAATCTTTCCTCCTCACACCCCAATGTCACAAAAAAAATGCTTTCCATCCCTTCCTTCATTCTCCCAACTCTCCTTACCCTGTCTATCCTGATTTGACCTCCTGTATCTTTCATAAGCTTCTAATCTCTTCCTTTACCCGTTTCATTATTCACTTTTTGTCCCTTGATCATTCTATTCTTCTTCCTCTTGGCTCTTCGTTTCCCTTCTATTTAGATTTCGACTTGACTCAATGCTCACTTCAAACTTACTCACTCTCTCTTCTATTATATGTATTTCCTTTCTCCTATTTTCATCATATTCTCTCTGCTGATTTTATATGATTTCCATTTTTCCCCGGATCTTCCCTTTTTCTGATTTTCATAATTCTTCCCACTCATTTCATTTATTCCTTATTTTTTGTACCTCCTCGTTTACACCCCCCCCCCCATGCCTCTTCATATAATCCAGCATCCCACATGTCTCCTCCCTAAAGCTTGTGAACATTGCTTGAATCTTTATCAGCAAGTTCTCCTCACCCTCGTCCCTTTCCGGCGTTTTTCTTTTGATCCTTTTCTTAGCATTTTTACCTCCCTCTACGTCTTCGTTTAGTTCCTCCCTTTTCCTTTTTTCCTCTGTTGATTCCCCTCCCCCCAATAACCATTCCCTCGCTGCTTGTCGGACTTGCCCGTTTTCGCCATTCCTCGAGAAAACGAATTGTTCTTACACTATGCGAGCGCTGCGCAGCTCTTTTGACCTTTTTAAGTTTGTTGGTCTACTTCGCTTGCTATCGTCGGGGATGCTAATTTACCCTACTTTATCTATTAAGTAAGACTCCTAACACGTCACTTCCTCCTCGCCTAAATTTTCACAACGCAAAGTCCAACCTAACCCCAAAACCAACCTTTATCTTTAGATTGTTCACCCCACTCACCCCACTCTACTATCGGTACCGGACCGGAAGCCTACAAGTTAAATAATAGAAATTTGAAGAAGAATCGAAAGGGCGACTTTTGTTATCAGAAAATAACTTTTGTTATTAAAATTTTCGTAACCAATTTTTTAGAAAGAAAGTTTTCAATGTTCACGTGTGTTTAATTTATTTGAGAGTTTATTAAAGTCCTGGGGCAGTGTCCTCTCAAGCAGAAAACCTAAGTACAAAATGAAAATACATTATTAATGTGAAATCAAATAATCAATTACAGAATTCTAAACATTGTAAGAACTAGCACGAGAAAAAAATGAGCGCTATAAAATAAAAACAAGATTAGTATAAAACAACTGAAAATAAATAAGAACTGTTAAAATCTATATAAATCTATAAAAGTGACGTTTGCTCAGACAATGAATGACGGAAAATCCTGACTTTGAATGAAGCTAAACAATCAGCAGCTCTTATATTATTAGGCAGAGAATTCCAGAGATTAGCAGAAGAGATATAAAAAGAATTGGAATATGCAGAAGTTCTACAGGTAGGCATGTATAATAAGTTTCCTTCTCTTCTACTAACATAACTCCGAACACTTTCTACATATAGAAATGACTCGCAAAGAAACGTAAGATTGTCTGAATTAAGAATGCTGTCAAGGTTGACAGCCATAAAATATTTCCGTCGATTGTTAACTTTTAACCAATTAAGCGCATTGATATACGGTGATATGGTTGTGGCTTGGTAAGCCGTATTTCGAGTGATATACAATCGTAAACCAGACAGCAGTAATCTAAGAGAGGGAAGATCAGTGTCAATACTAACTTTATGCGCAGACTTATCTAGAATTTTCCTGTTAACTTTGGGAGGATACAATGTTCTATATATTTTATTGACTGTATGACAGACGTGTGTTGAATAATAGAACAATTTAAAATTAGTGGAGATAAATCTGACGTATCGATGTTACTGAGATAGGCAGGACTACCGAGGATCATGACCTTCGTCTTAGAAACGTTAATGGAAAGTTTGCTAGTTGTGGCTCATGCAGTCAAAAGCTCAATCGTTTGATTTAAAGCTCGAAGGTCGTCAGCATAAAATAAGTATCTAACAAGTTTACGGTAAAGCTTAAGATCAGTGACGTATATAATAAGCAGGATAGGTCCTAAAACCGATCCTTGAGGAACACCAGAAGTTACCGGAAGCCAGTTAGATAAAATATTTTTGTCAGGATCAAATAACGCTTGTTTCTTATCAAGAAGATAGGACGAAAACCATGCTACAACTTTATTTGAGCAACCAATTCCTCTCAGTTTACTAAGGAAAATATTAATAGAGCAGTCTGGGTGTTGCGACTCTGCCTGAATCTCGTTTGGTACGTATCATACAGATTGATCGATTTAAGGTATCAATTGTCAATTGCTTGGATATAATTTTCTAGAAAACCTTAGAGAACGCACATAAAAGAGAAAGAGGCCTATACTCACTCAGAGAAACCGGGTTCTTAACTTTAGGTATAGGGCTAATGATCGACTTTCTCCATAGTGCAGGGAATGTACATGAATTGATGGAATAATTGAAAAGGTTCACTAAGTGAGAAAGAAAACCCCCCATACCTCTTTTTATTTAGCTGTTAGGGATACCATCAATGCCTTTTGAACCGCTTCTGCAAGATTTAACAGCCTTTCTAACGTCCATTAAAGAAACAGGAGAAAAGGAGAAATTTGTTTCAAGTGCATTTTCTGATGCAGTAGGTGGCACAAAGGAACAGGACGAGGATATATTCAAAACAGAATAATAATAAGTATTGAAATCTTTAAAAGTCATATGTATAGATGTATTAAGATTTTTGTTAGATTTGGTAAAATTTAGGTAATAGAATCTCTGTGAAGAACCGAATAAAGTAACTTTTTTGTTGTTAAAGGTGATATCTAATGTTGGGCGTGCTCGCCAATGTTTAAGGAATTAATTTTTCTGGTTTTCTCGATTTCTCATGTTTTTGTTAATTTATTTACAGGTTATGTTACAGAAATTCTGAGCGATAGGTTTTTTAGTATGGGTAATCTTGTTAATAAATGTTATACATAAAGAAGGATTCAAGCTTAATTGTGCCTAAACTAAACTTCGCATAACTTTTTGCTAGAGGACTTTTTTGTTTAATTTTTTTCTGCACTATGACATAGTACAAGTATTTCAGCGAGGAATTCAATGGTTATATTGGTTTTGACTTTGGCGATGACCTTCAAGCTTATTTCAAGGTGAATTTGTTATTTTTTAAATAGAAACCCCCTTATTTGACGTCAACAATAGAGACGCCGGGAAAGTTGATGGTAAAAAAGTTACGCAGGTTATAAGGGTCAGGTGTGACCTGTTTGGTCACTCAAAGGTTATTTAAACTGAAACAAGGTCTGAAAAGATCCTAGAAACGCAGATTCTGAAAATAAATCATAATAACCTTACTTCTTTATTTTAGGAAGGTGCATTTAGATGTGGCCATAGACACGAACCTGCGCATGTCATTTAAGGTGATTTCAGGGTCAACTTTATAAAAAAAAGAAAACCCTTTACATTACATCGGCAATCGAAAGAGTAGGAAATTTTACGTTCAACATTGTACTCAAGTCATAGGTCAGGTGTGACTTTGATGATAACTCCAAGGTTATTTATACTTAACCTCTCTTCCTCTTCCTCTCCCCTGTACCCCTCTTTCTCATACAAGGTCATCAACAAACTCACGTTGTAATTTTCATGTTATAAAGTCAAATTAAATTCAGCCTTTTATCAAGAACAACGACGTTGATGTAAGAAATATGATTTCTTTTAAAGTCCCTTATTATTATGCGTTTTTCTTCTTCTTATCATGCGACACTGTACAGAAATTTTCTCTGGAAAACACATTTTCGAGTTTTTGGGGAAGCACTTACTACAAATCGATGAAGCTAAAATTTCCATAGATTATTTTACATACTTATCGCTACTACATTTATCTCTGAAACATTTCATTTTTCTATAATACTTTTTAAAAACATTTTTTCAGAAAAGAAGCGATCCCTTCGCGACCACTCTCACTTTATATTTATTTAGATTTCCATGGATATCATTTTTATCAAGAAAGACCTATCTGCAGTCTACAATATTTTTTCATTTGGACGAGGCACTATTTCCCATGTATTATTGTTTAAAAGAGACAATTTCTTTATCATTGCTTTCTCTCACTGAATTTTATCATTACGGTTTTCTATTTCTTGATAAGATTTGGGAATTTCAAAAACTATTGATTGTGCACATAAGTAGGAATTATGCTCTTCATTGTAAGAAATATTAGGCATATTTTTAATTCCTGCACTCCATCTTAGTTTGTTTTCACCTAAATCAGTTTGAGAGTTTTCGTCTGTATTAGGCATTTTACTAACTTAATTTGTTTTAGTATCAGATTTGTTAATATTACTCTCTTCATTTTTACTGACTTCATTTTCACTGACTTTTAAGTTTTGATCAGTATTCTGTCCTTTTGAATTTGAATTTACAACACCGCTGATATGTACAGGAGGTCGTGAAGATTTAAAATTAAATTCATCAAAGATAACATTACGAGCTAAAATAAATTAACCTGTTTCAACATTTAGTAACTTATAGCCATTTTTTCATAACCCACGCGTTTACCTTTGAATGACTTTTTGTCAAACTTATTTTTTTTACACAGAGAAAAATGGATGTTTAAATGTAGATATTCAAATGGTAAGATTCTAGAGGTGGGTAAAGCTGGAAGTACCACTTTGACCAAAGATCGCCAGACCTATGCCATAATTGAGAGCTCATTTAAGGCTCATTTAATAGCCAAAAGCCAAATTTTGGGCTCTGCATTTTTTTTAAAAAATGCATGGTACTGCCAGCTTTACGTAAAGCTAGCAGTA
>JAAAKG020212824.1:0-22392 GCA_010014905.2 Druon quercuslanigerum | reverse complement strand
CAAAGGCGGTAAGAGTGGGATTTGACGAGTTGACAGATTTTAGCTCCCGGAGCTCGTCCGTGGCCATCCCTGCTCTACACATACTGGGAGATGGTCCGAGCGAGTAGCGTTCGGAACAATTTTGAGGTCCTTTATTACATTTATGAAAGGTAAAGCGCATGTCGCGGGATCTATAGTACTTCCCCCTTCAAGAGAGAGGCGCGTAAGGCTGACCAAACAATCACCCTTAAATCTTCCATTCACTATAGAAAAACCGCGTAATTCTAAACAATCAATTAAGCATACTTAATTCAAATCCCCAATCCGCGCATTGAAGACAAGACTCAGTTTGAAATAAATGAGACCTACAATAAAAACTACAGAATGATCTGCGCACTTTACGAAAATCCACTCCGACGAAGTATCCTAAAAATCGCAGGTAAATCCTTTACTACTCACAGATAGCGTCAAACTCCCACTATCTCTACCAAAATTACTTACTCACTTCGCATCCACAGTGAAGGAGTCATGCTGAGACAACCAAGAAGGGGTTGCAGGTGCCGATGGGAGCCAGGTTTCGCTCAAGCATAAAATATTCGTGTCCAAGTTAAACATTGCTATATCTCCGATATTATAAAATCCATGACAGTTCCAGAAAGCAATTCAAGCTGAACTTTCCCTCGCCACCGAGAAAAGATCATTTACCGTCCTTACAGGAGCTGTTCGATCCTCTGCGTAGAGTTTTTGACGAGCTGATTCTGACCCTGAACCAGTTTTCTGGGGGAGTCTGCCCCTCTGCTTTCTGACTGTGTTCTTCGCCTCAAGAAATGTCTCTAAAGAACTGTAAGAGGGGCCAGCAAACATGGCACTAATGTCGCCAAATGCCAGAACTTTCCCGTCGAATTCTAAGTAGCCACCTTTCAACGTAACCTAGAAACCTCTATCTATCACGCTGTTCTGCTTCTGCATGAGCTGCCTTCTAGCCTGCCTTTCAAGCCTTGACCTGTCACTGGAGACTGTCAAAACCATTGCCGTGAAAGACTTCGCTTTTTGGAAGACCCGAAGCCTTTGAGATGGAGACCCCAGCCTAACCAACACCAGCCTGGCATGAGGCTCCTTTCCCAGGCGAAAAGCAGATTCCACCACAACATATCTTAATTCAGCTTTCGCAAACACCCCTCGAACAGACGAGACCAGGTCGTCATTGAATGAATCAGTGTTCTTGAGCTCATGTAGAATCACATTTTTGGCACAGGCATCCCTTTGGAGCCGCAAAACATCTTCTTTTAACCGTTTCATGCCGTTTTCCAAATTGGTATTCTTCTTCCTGAATCTGAGAAACCGAGTATTCCAGGGCAGCAACATCATTTTTGGTGATCGACGTATCCTCCTTTATGGAAGTTAGCAGGGTCTCAAATCGCGACACGTCAGCAGACGTCATACCAGGAGCACCCATTCTTAGTACGAACCTGGACCGGTCAGCTGTTCGCCAGACTGAGAGTGAATGTTTAATGCACCGATAGTAGCCAGATATTTGGCTCTCGATTTTTACCGAGCAACAAACAACAAAATTTAGGCAAAAAAATTTCCAACCAAACAAAATTCAGCTGAATATCAGCCCCGCACTTCACCTTCAAAAACTCAGACTCAATTGCAGTCAGAAAAAAGCACCACAGGCGAAAACAGACAGAGAAAAAACGTGCGCGACCAGTAGGTCCGATGCTATGTTTCAAAAATATATTATAAATGTTGTTTAATCAATTTCTTTTTATGTTTTAAAGTTTTTACTGCAATAGGTAATTTACATTTGTTAATAGTTAATTTGTTTTAATGTTTCAAATTAATGAATTTTTTATTTTTGTCTTGGTTTTCAGGTATTAATTCATTTTTCTGTCTAGAACCCATGTTTATAAATTTATGACACGGTATTGACATATGTACTTCCTTGTTAATTGGTTCTCTTTTTCTTGATTGATTCTTGATTTACAAACATATGTTTAATCAATTTAACACTGGTTTTATTATAATAATAAAAAAATCAGCAATAATAGAAAACTGTTCATCTAACCAAAACTTTTTAAAATTACACACCCACACAAAAAAAAAGTTCTGACCTAGAGGTCTGACTATGTTTACTATACGTTTTTAGGGTCGCTGAATCCGAATCCGGGGTCCATTTGACGTCATCAGATCAGGATTTTGACATAACCTCAAAAAACCAACATGGCGGACACTTTTTGGAAAAATTCATCGGATTCGCTTGAAACTCGTTACTTGCGGGTTTTCGTGGTCGCTAATTACGAATCTGATATTGTTTCTACAAAATTCAAAATCGCAGATCCAATATGGCGGAAACTTTTTGGAGAAATTCATCAGATTCGCTCGCAACTCGTTACTCGGAGGTTTTCGGGGTCACTGGTTATTAATTTAAAGTGCTCTAATTCCAATTTCCATTTACGAATTCGAGGCCAATTTAACCCCATTACTTTAGGATTTTGCCATAACCTCAAGTGGTCTAAATTTCTATATTATCACGTTCATTTTAGTAAACATGGAACGACGGCATTGGCCTTACCCGATGTACACCGGGAGGAGGTTGCATGATCGGATTTTTTACATCATGTAGTTCTTAAAAGGGCACATTGGTAAAACTGTTGAGAAAAGACATATTACTTTCATAATCTTTTTTCGAGCTACATCGAGTTCTTTTCTCTTCAAATGATCTGCATAGATCGTTTAAATTCGTTTTAAATTCATAACCAGCGACCCCGATAATTCCCGAGTAACGAGTTTCAAGGGAATCTGATGAATTTCTCCAAAAAGTGTCCGCTATATTGGATCCGCCATTTTAAATTTTGTAAAAACAATATCAGATTCATAATTAGCGACCACGAAAACCCGCGATTAAAGAGTTTCAAGCGAATCTGATGAATTTTTCCTAAAAGTGTCCGCCATATTGAATCCGCCATTTTTAATTTAAAAAAAGCAATACCAGATTCGTAATTAGCGACCCCGAAAACCCGCGAGTAACGAGTTTCAAGCGAATCCGATGAATTTTTCCAAAAAGTGTCCGCCATATTGGTTTTTTGAGGTTATGTCACAATCCTGATCAAATAGGCCCTGGATTCGGATTCAGCGACCCCAAAAACGTATAGTAAACATAGTCAGACCTCCAGGTCAGAACTTTTTTTTGTGGCTGTTTTATGAAACTTTTATGGTATATATCTTTTTAATTTTCTTAACCTCAATATTTCATATATTTTTAAGTTACAAAAAATTCCTTTTCTTATTGTTCACAGATTGATTGATAAAAGAAGAAATGAAACGTTTTAATTTTTTATAACTAATATATTATATTCAATTGAACTTCGCATGTGATTGATCAAGTTCTCATGAGGAAAACCCGGAGTATTTTTTGAAATGTCAACAGTAAACTGGATTTCTTTCCTTTCTTTTGGTCTAAAGTATGTCATTTAACACCTCAAAAAATATTTGGAAAATTAACTGTACGACTCAGACAAACAACATCGATTTTTTAACATCTTTTTATTTGAATTGATATTTTGTATTGTAATATTATTTATTTTGTATTATAATTCAAACTTAGGCGTATATTATTGTGAAAAAGCATTTCATGGTAAGTAATTTCAATCTTAAGTCTTTAATTTTGTAGTAAGTATATATAATTTAAAGCATAATAAAGAAAAATTAGTGAAATTCTAGGCATTTTAAAATCGTTGAGGACCTTCTTCTTACTTTTAAAACGAGTTTCGAATAATAAACTATACGATAGTCGGAATGAAGTACTTCGGAAAGCCGCGCAGCTAATCAAATTTTCCCGCAAAAATTTAAAATATATACTTTTTAAACATTAAAAAAATATTCAAACCTGTTAAAAAAAATTTACTTCTGTAGTTAAATTATTTTTTGGATATTTTTTTTTATTTTACTATGTGAAAAAATATTTTAAAATATGCAATAAACCGATTGTCGCATTGTTGCATTCGATAAAAATTCCAAATTTTAATCAAACAATAATTTCGGGGTAAAGGGGTAGGTTAGAAAAAATTAATTGTGATAATATCCCTGTATTGGAAGCTTTTCTTTTAGTCCGACTTTCTTCGGGGATGGCTCAAATTAAAGCTCTTTTCATGCAGAAGTTCGATCTTGCGGTGTACCAGGAGTTATAGTTGATTTTGGTCAATAGTGATGATATCTTCATCAAAGTACCCCTCTTTTTGAAGCCACAACCTTCTTCCACAGATCTGTTTTAATTTCCTCTAAGTCTTCAAACAATTTTCCTTTTAGAGGATGATTTAATTTGAGAAGCAGCCAGAAATAACAGAAAGACAGGTCAGGATTATATGGGGTTCGAGTAAAATTCTGTCAAACCTTTAATTAGAAAAAAGAAAAATGATTCTTTCCTTTAATTCTTTACCAAATTTCAAATTTCTAAATTTTGAAGTGGCTGATGATCTACTAGAAATAAATAATATGAATGAATTATTAAGATGAAATGTGTAGTTTTTAAAAATAATGAAAATATTAATCATGTTAACAATTAAAACAAACCTAATATTTACTTTTTATTTCATGTTGTGAAAGGGAAGCATTGTTGAAAGTGTGAAGAATATTCAACTGTATGAAATTTTCCAATATTGAAGTCCTTCAGATTGAAGTAGGTGCAATTGGAAAGCTTCAATCTGAAAGGCAGAATATCAGCGACTGTTCTACAGTCGTAAATGAAAATTAAGGTTAATTAATATACTATTGGAACTTTATTTTAAAATACAATAGATTTAAAAATTTAATTTAGATACAAGACTTTAATCATGAGTTGTTTTAAATTTACGCATTAAACTACAAGTTCAATTGCTCAATTTCGGGATGATTTAATTTCGCAGATATTCAAATATGTTTTTAATAAATAGTTCCATTTTGACATTTGTTAAACTATTGATGTTAGTAATTCAAAATGAAACGCATTTGATCGTTTCCATATTCAAATGAAACTTTCAATGCCCCCAATTTTCAATTTGTTTCCCTTCGAATTTATAAAACACCATTTTTTAAATAAATACATTTACCTTAGGCCTGTTTAATTTTTTCATTAATCCTTTTTGAAATTATTTGAAACAAATTTTCAATTTTTGCCGTTCGAAATAAAAAATTGAATTTTTTAAAAAACGACACAAGTTACGAAAAACAATTAATAGACAAAAGTTCTTTACCTAAAAAGGATCTACAAATTTGTAAATGATTATTTTTATATAGGACAAGTATATGTTCTTTTAATCGTAGAAAGTAAAACTAAAAATAAAAAAATTAAATTTTTGGAAAAACGACACAAGAGACGAAATAACGAAAAGACAAAAGTTATTTAACCAAAAAATACCTACCAATTTATCATAAACTTTTGACATAACAATATATTAAAAATAAAAAATTATTTTTTTGGAAAAAGGACAACAGTTGCAATAACACGTTTAATAACAATTTTTTAAATAGAGGATTCACACTCTTCCTACTGATAAAAATAAGACAATGAAAATACTTGCACTTTAATACTAATTCATATTATGAATTGTAACAATATAAGTTTATTGAAATGATACATTTTTCTGGGGCTTTCTAAAAATAAAATTTAATAAAAATAAGAAATATTTAATACATTTGATATAATAGAGTTGAACATGATGTAGAAAAGTTCGCATTTTGGACAAAATCGAGTTCGAAGCACGAGATACGTGATAAAAATGTGTCTGTTAAAGCCGAGGGACCTTTAACAAAAGAGAATTTACAATCACCAAATTGCAGTTGCCGATGCTTTGACCTGCTTTTTTATGCTTTTTGAAAATCATTGTACCTTTTTGGATACTGCCGATTTCCAATTGTATTTTTTTTATCGTTTTGATTCAATATTATTCAGATTCATGGGCTTTTATTAAAAAGACTGTTAAATTTTGCAATCATTCAATTTAAAGTGAAAAATTTCTTTAAAAGTTCCTCATAATTTAAATTTTATTCGGTATATTATTATAGTTAGATAATTAAAATTAAACGCGCTTTTTTATTAGAACTTATTTAGTTTCCTCAAACACAGTCAATTGTTTCCTAAAGTTTGGGAATGTACCCTTATACAACTTTAATTTTTTACCAAAAAGAGACAAATTTTCAATTTTTAACTAAAATAATAAACCTACAACGAATAAAATTATTTTTGATGAAGTAGTTCAACTCTCAATCCAGAAGTTCTATTTTTCAACAAAAAAGACAAATTTGCAACAAATGAAGATTTTTCATTCAAGAAAGAAAATCTAAAAGGTTGTACTTTCAATGAAAACGTAGAATTTTTTATATAACAGTTTAATTTTCAACAAAAAAGTTAATTTTTAACCAAGCAGTAGCGTTTTTTATAGAAAAGAGGAAATTTTTAACCATATAACATATGTTTCTATTAAAGAAGACAAAATTTTAACAGAAAAAGATAATTTTTAATGAAAAATTGAAAAGATATGTTTTAGTTGGAAAATAGTAATTGTAAACTGAAAAGGAAACTAATTTTTAATTTATATAAATAATTAATTGAAAAAGATCAATTTTTAACACAATAGTTAAGCATTGAACTAAATAGAGGAATGTTCAACGAAAATGGTAAATCTTCAACAAAAAATTAATTTTGTAAAAAAAGATTCAATCTGCAAGCAAGTAGTTGAATTTTCAAACAAAAAAGATTAATTTTCAACAAATAATGTAATCGTAGACATTTAAACTGAAAAAAATATTTTTAGTTTAATTAATAAAAAAGCGGTTTAATTCAATTAGAAATGACAAGTTTGTAACTGAGTAAAATTAAATGTTTAATCGAAGAAGATTTATTTTCTACAAAAACAGACAAATTTTAAACAAAAATGCATACATTTAAAAAAAAATTGTTGAATTTTTAACTCAGAAAAATAATTTTCAACAAAAGATAGAGAATTAAAATTTTTATTCAAAAAGATTAATTTTTAACAAACAAAAAAACGAATTAGAGGATTTTAAACGATGTTAAGAGATATAAAAGAGTTGCGATGATTTGACGGGGTGACAAATGATTTTAAGAGATTTCAAAAGATTGCAAAGTATATTCACAAGATTCAGAGGATTTCGTAAGATTTAAAAAGACTCAATGAAATTTCAAAGGATTGCCGAATATTATAAAGGATTTAAAGAGATTTCGAAGAATTTCAGTGGTTTTTAAAATTTTAATTTTGTTTTAATTTTATTGGACTTTAATATATGGTGAGGAATTTCAAGACATTCGGAAAGGATCCCCCGCAGTTTGAAGATTCTCATGAATTTGAAAGGGATTTCAAAGATTTCAACAGGTCTCATTAGATTTCGAAATACTTTACAGAATTTCGATTGGTTTTGAGATTTTTTATAGTTTTTAAAGGGTTTTCAGGAATGTTCAGCAGCTTGATTGTTTAAAAGGGTTTTCAAGAGATTATGTGTTATATTCATCAAACTAAGAAAATTTCAAAGAATTTTTAAATGAATAACACAATTTTAACGAATTCATAAAATTGTCGAAAGTAGCATTACAAAGGATTGCATAGATTTCAAGTCACTCCGCGAGATCCCATGAAAGGTGGGCTATTGATGGACTATGGAACTATTTCAAGAATAGTTGAACTCCTCGGCTCTATATTTATTGTACGTATTTATTACATAATAAAAAGGAAATAATACAAAAGTAAGGATTTATAAGATTTTTCGGACCATGGCACTACAACAGTTAAAGCAGAATCCAGTGAACAGTTTTGTAACTTTGGAAAAACTCAAATGCAATCTCAGGCCTGATTAAAACCTATCTTTGTACATGTTCATCATGATTATTTTCTGGTTCAACAATAATTTGCCTATAAGAACAGAAATGATTGTGACTACCAAAAGGCCTGTACTTGTAACAACTTTTCCAAACTTCAAAAAGGCAAATGGCAGAATGAAATCTGTAAAATATAGCTAAAGGCATTGAAACATGGATAATGATTGTCCAGGCCCAGACACCAAAAAATTTTAGATGATCAGGTCTTACACCTGCTCTCGATTTTTCAAATGTGTTGACTGTCCAGAGTGCGATGTTGACGACAATCAAGAACGTAATCAACTCCTTACCCGGTTTCTCGTTCGTCGCCGACCTTCTTCTCCAGGCGATCTGAAAGTTGAGAAAAGTTTTAGTATCCTTTTTTTCCTCATTTTTCTCCTTCTGCCTTTTTTGCTTTACTCTTCTATCTATCTCGTAACGTCAACCAAGTTTCACCTTGATGAGCAAAGTTTGCATGGTACTTTGAAGCAGAGCGAGGAAGTCCAAGCCCAGAAGAAGGCCCCATATAGGTCCTCGCGTGAGGATCCCTCCGACAGCGCCAAAGAAGCTGTGCAGATAGACTCCAGCTTGAGCTGCTGCTAATAAAGTGGCGTCTAGTCGCGGAGGCTTCGTGTTCTTGTGCTCCAGATTTCTTAACTTGAGAGCTGCACCAACAGCAGCTAAAGCACCTGTAACATTAATTATAATTTTGCAGGCTGACAAGGGTAAGTTCTACACTGGAACTTGGAATTAAGAACGGCTTCGGGCATGGTTTTTAGTGGCCTTAATCGTAAATTCAGATAATCCAAACGTAAACATTATGCGCTGCATGTAACAATTCTGTTGGTGCTGGACGCATACGAACAGCTGACGCAACTAACGCGCTGACAGTACTGCTCTTATGCTGTTTGTCACATATCACTGAGCAGCGCCTCTTTCTCGGTCCCCCCATCTAGAAACTGCCGAGGATATCAATACTTGAAACATCAGAACACCTTAAATCCAAGTTTCAGTGTACTTAAAGATACCTGTTACCGACATTTACCTATATCTAGAGAATTCGATTGAACAGTTCAATAACTGGTATGAAGTAAAATGTTCTAGAGCAGGTTAGTAATAGGTTTGGAACCAGCGAGTGACTATTTTATCTTCTATATTTTGTAACAATTCTGTAAAAGACGTAAGATTCCATGACACGCGTTCTATAATAATTCCGGAACCACTCCAGAACTTGATTATACACGTTTGTTAAGAATTCTAGAACAATTCTAGAACTTTTTCCTAACGTTCTGTAACAATTCTGGGAAAAATCTAGAATTTTCTTAAGCACGTCCCGTAATAAATCTAAAACAAATATAGAACTTTGTCACGCATGATCTGTAATAATTCTGAAACACTTCTATACAATTTCTAGAACTCTTATGTAACGAATATAGAACAGTGTTAAGGTATAGAAAAAAAAGCATTGTGTACTTGAAGACTGAAAAATATATTTTATATAACTGAAAATGTCGAGGAAAGCCCCCTAATTATGAATATCCAGGGTAATTTTTAGAAAAGTTATTCTTTAATTATTTAAGCAAGTTTTTTTTAAAAAGATTTTGACTGCACACCTCTCTAAAGCTCTCTCAAATTGACCCTGTCGTTTTTTGAAATTACTAGCTATTTAAAACTATTAAACCGTTTTTAGCAAACAAATTTTTAGGACACTTGGAATATTTCTAAACAGGCTAGAAATTTTTTTTAATGTTAAAAAAATTAGTTTTTAAACAAGAAAAAACCTTGAATTTTCATAATTTTAATTTTTACAAGATGACCTAATGATCTCGATACTAAGCCATGCTTTAAAGTGACGATGCTTAAATCTATAGTCCCTGGTCATTTTGTCCCATTGCTTAAAAATGTTTAAATAAAAAACACAATATTCTACAATATATTTTTTAGAAGACTTGAACCAAGATTACCGTTTTCAAGTTTTTTCTGTATAAAAATTTTAATTGGCACAAAAATATAAATAATTTCAGGTAGATATCTCCGCACCTATTAAACCGAAAAGTTTCAAAACAAAATGAAAACATTTAAAAAAATTATTTTTAAACAAAATAGTTGGTTTTCTTAACTAAAAAAATTAATTCTCGACCAAGGGGTCGAAACTTTCGACAAAAATTAATAAACTTCATTTAAAAACCAAATAATTGACTGTTCGAACCAAAAAAAAAGATTTTTGTTTTGGAAAGTTGAATTTTTAACCAAAAAGTTCATTTTCAACCAAGAAAGATGACTTTCATACCAAAAATTATGAATTTTCCATCAAAAAAATTAATTTTCTATTCAAATGGATAAGTTTTGAACAAAATAAATGAATTTCTCACCTCGTGGTTAAATCCTCAACAAAAAAGATAATTTTTTCAACAAAGAATATTATTTTAACCAAAAAAACAGGAATTTAAAAAAAATACATTTGCAACCAAAGAAGTGATTATAGAAATGAATTTTAATAAGTTAGTTCAACTTTAGACCATGTTGTTGAATTTTCAACCAAGAATAAGTAATTTTTAACTAAGTGGTTATATTTTCAAACCTAAAAGATAAATTTTCAACTAAACAGGTATTTTTTTACTAAATATTTAAATTTTCAAATAAATATTCGAGTAAGATTGCAGAATAGAGGCGCCACTTCTCACCTCTGTTTTGGCGTGGAAAAAAATTTGGTTTGGAAGAAAAGGGTAGGGTTTTGACAAAAATTGTTTTGTGACCTGTCAAAGGGGTATACTTGTCTGTATGGATAATACCCATATTTAAGACATCATAGTAACAAAAGTAGCAATAATTTTAAAATTCTGCCTAGTGAAATCGCTTTATTTATCGTTTAATTAATGAATCTAATAGTTTATTGTCAAAAAAAGGACTGTTTTTCCAGCCAAAAAACCGTTGACTTTAAAAGCCAAAAAGATGAATATCAAAAAAAGCAATTCTCAACCAGGGAACATGAATGTTTAAAATTGAAGAATCTTAAATGAGATTAAAGTCAAATTTAAAATCCTAATTAGCGTCCAATAATCAAGTTAATAAGCAGAATTCCTGAAAATAAAATCAAGAATCCTACGACAAAATTTGGACAATCAGCATGAAATGTTCCCATTGCAATCTTAAAAAGTGCCTCTTCTTCCCTTAAGAAGAAAAGAAAAAGAACTTCTCCCTTTAGACAAAAAGTGGAAAGAAAAAATGAGAAGGCAACCAACGAAATTCTCTTCTTTCTCTTTATAAAAAAAATTTCATGCATAAATAATTTATTTTTTATGTCTTTGGTCTTTTTTGTTTTTATTATCGAACCACAAAAAAACATTTTCAAATATAATCACTAATGTCAAGGAGTAGCCCTAAAGAGGATGCTGTATTAGTGCCGAAACGTTGGTGATTATATTTAAATTTTTTTGTGGTTTTGGTAATAAGAACGAAAAAGGCGAAAGAAATAAAAAATAAATTATTTATACATGAATTTTTTTTTTAAAGAGAGAAAGAAAGGGATTTGGTTGGTTCTCTTCTCATTTTTCTCTCCTCTTTTTTGTTTTTATCCAAAGGGAGAAGTTCTTTTTCTTTTCTTTTTAGGGAAGAAGAGGAATTTTTCAGATTGCAATGGGAACATTTTATGCTGATCGTCCAAATCTTGTCGTTCGATTCTTGATTTTTTTTCAGGAACTCGGCTTATTCGTTTAGATGAATTTTCAAACAAATAGTTAGAATTTCTAAGCAAAAGAAGTGAATTATGATCTATGATAAAAGCTTTCAAGCTGAAAAGATGAATTTAGAAAAATGTGAAATTGTTAATAAATAATCAAATTTTAAACCGAATACTGAAATAAATTTTCAACCAAAAACAGTTGAATTTTCTTATCAGGAAAATAGGGGAAAGTGTGTAAAGTCTGCAATATAGATCAAGAACTTTTGTAATCTAGAAGAGACTCAATCTTTCTAATGCTCCAAATATTAGTAAATGTCGGTAAGAATAATCTTAAATTAGAAGGTTAAAGAATCTGACAGTTTCTGCACACTTCAAAGAAACGAAAAATGGCCATTTTCGTGTACTTTTAGCAAAAAATATAGTTTGTCAGAATCTATTTCACTCGTGTGATGTCTATAACAGCAGTAAAATTATTAGCTTTACGTACGTGTTAAACAATAAACTATTTTTATAATTTAAAAAACTTAATTATACCCAACTCTCGCTTTCAGTCACCTCGTTCTTGGTCTTCCTAGAATTGCTGGCTCCGGCAGTTTCTCAGTTTCGATCCCCCCGAAATCAGTCCAAGGCTATTTAAAGGCAACCCTCAACACTGGACTGAAAGCGAGAGCTTGGTGTATTTAAACAGTTGCTAACTGAATTACGAACCTGAGATCTGTATCGCTATTTCAAGTGCTGTAACTTGTTGAATAGCTATCTTCGGTTTCGAATCCTTTAATACGAAAAACATGATCAGGCTCAGTACAGTTGCTGCTATTATCAGAATACCACCAAACAGACCTCTGCATAATTTAATTTCATGTTAATTTAAATATGCGTATGCATAAGAATAATATTATATAATGATAATAAACATAATAATAATTATATTTGGGAACAAGAGTAAAAATTACTAATGCAGTCAATGATTCAGTTATCGTCATTTAGTGGCATCCAGAGTACTTGATGGATCGTGTCCGTGCTGAATTTAGAATCTTCTAGATTAGCACGGACATGAACCCTCATATGCTTCTGGTGTCGGTAAACGTCGGTAAAACTAATCTATAAGCAGAAAATTTAGGTTTAGTAATGCAAAAGGGCTATCCATAAAATACGTTATCAATTTTTGGTTATTTTTTATCAAGCGTCACCCCTTGTTTTTAAAATATTCAACATGAAACACTTTAAATCTCTAGGATTTCAACTCGAAATATATTGTATTTTAAATCAAATAGCTGCATTTTCAGCCAAAAAAGATTTTCTACAAGATGTTAAGTTTCAACCCAAAAAGATGAATTTCGAACGAAAAAGAACTATTTTTTAATCATAATGTTGCATTAACAATAAAAAAGCGGAGCTTTCATAAATAAAGAAGTTTTAATGTAATACTTAAATATTGATCCAAAGATACTGGAACCTGGAATGATAAAATGGTTTCGGGCATGGCCTGCACTGGCCTGGATATTAGGTACAGGGAATCAGCTCAAATTTTCAAGTCAAAATCAACCAAAAACAGTTGACATTTTTTACCAATAAATTGATTTTTCAACATAAAAGTTTATTCTTAACTAAGAAAATTGACATTTCTACAATAAAAGATGAATTTTTTTACCAAAACACCAATTTACCTGCAGTGAAATTATAAAAAAGCATCTTTTACAAAACTTTCGAATACACAGCCAAATAGATACATTTTCAATAAAAAAACAAAATATTTTTAAACTAAAGATTACATTAGTTTTTACAACATTGTTAAATTTTTGACTGGAAAATATGATTTATAAATAAAAAAGTTAATTTCGTACCAAATAGTTAAATTTTGATAAGAATGGTTTACTTTTTAACTAAATATATGAATTTTTGGCCAAGAATATAAATGTTTACCACGAAAGGTAATTTTTAATCAAATGGTTTAATTGTCGATCCAATTGTTTCACCTTCAATCTAAAAAAGATTAATTTTCTACAATAAAGTTACATTTTCTTTAAAATACGTGAATTTTCTACTAGAAAATGTCAATTTTAAACATAATACGGAATAGTTCAATATAGTTGCATTCAGTTACATTTTCAGTTGGAAAAAAATATAATTCTTAAGCAACTTAATTACCAACATAATACTTAAATTTTTAAAGAAAAAAAATGAATTTGCAGCAAGAGTTTAATACTTAACCAAGTATTTTAATCGTTAAACAAAAAGAAACGAATTTAATAAAACATGGCTTAATCCTTACCCAATGAAGATTTATTTGCAAATAAATTGTTGAATTTACAACCAAAAAGGATGATTTTCTAATTGCCAAGATCAAAATTCTACGAAAAAGATGAATTTTCAAAGAAGTAGGTCAATTTTCATCGTAATAGGACAATTTTCTACAAGTAAATATCAATTTTCAATTTTCAGTATCAACTCAAAACAAAAATGCAATAGTTACATTTTCAGTTAAAAAATTAATTCTAAACGAAGAAAATACAATTTTCAACAAAATGCTTAAATTTTTAACTAAAAATATGAATTTATCACTAAAATAATGAATCTTAAAAAAATTAATTTCTAAGAAAAAAGTTTAACATTTAACCAAGTAATTGAATTAAATAAAAATAGTTGAATCCTCGTCCAAAGCAGATTAATTTGTAAGCAAACAGTTGAATTTGCAACCAAAAAATATAAATTTTTAATCAAAAAGAATAATATCCTACAAAAGTAGATGAACTTTCAGCAAAATATATCAATTTTTTAGCGAAATGGATATAGTTACACTTCATTAAAAAAACATCTCAATCACGAAAATCTCATTTCTAACAAAACATTTAAATTTTGAACGGAAAATATGAATTTATCACTAAAATAATGAATCTTAAAAAAATTAATTTCTAAGAAAAAAGTTTAACATTTAACCAAGTAATTGAATTAAATAAAAATAGTTGAATCCTCGTCCAAGCAGATTAATTTGTAAGCAAACAGTTGTAGTTGTAGTTGTGTAGTTGTGTGTAGTTGTGTAGTTGATGACTGTTGAATCAAAAATAGTTGGATTTTTTATTGGCTTCTATTAATTTATTTCGCGTTTAATTAAAAAAACACAGTTTGACCAAAACTCTTATTTGGCAAAATTTGCAAACTTTTTCTTAATTTATCATCAGGAAATATATTAAATGTTATCTAAGTCCGTAATGTTACATTCCACTGACCCCACTCCACTGACCCTTCCCTCATTTTGATAACGTAGTTTACAGACTGCCCCGTATAGTGGTAGTTAGCAGTCCTTCCTTCCGCCCTATATTTTCTTGGAAGGTGAAGCAGTGTGAGTTTAAGAGAAATGAGAGGATGTGGAGGAGTAGTAGAGGAAGTGATGGAAGGGGAGAAAGAGGATGAAAAGAAATGAGGGGAGCGTAAATACTGGAGGGAAGGGGTCTTAGCAAGTGTTGGGGAGTGGTATTGCAGGGGAAGCCGGGAGGGAGAGTAGAGGAGGAGAGTGAATGAGATTATAAGATATGATCGAATCGGATAGGGCAGGATAGGCTAGACGAGAAGAGAGAGAGATGAGTGATAGGGAAAGTGGGGAGACTAGAAGGACTTACTTAAAGTCTTTTCTATGTATCTAGGCCATGAGATCCTTTTTTGCAGGAGCATAGTGCTTACTTTGACCAATTTTTTTTCAATTTTGATTTACCTATGTGCACTTCCACAGTCAATGCTGAGATGATGAAGGGACCTAGATGAAAATTCATGTTTGGCAGTGACTCTTTTGTCCACTCGCTTCCACATTTCAAAGAGAATCACCGCGCAGATCAGACTGAACTCGATCGTGCATGGAAATAGGAAAGGGCTCGCATCCCTGAGAAGGGTTTTTAGGATGCCGTCGTCACCCTCGTGCGCGTGTTCCAATTGGGCGATCTCATGCTGCGTTTCCTCCACCAGAGCCTGGAAATAGAGAATAAGGACTGTCAGGGAGTTGAGGTTATCGACATAGCCCGAGGATATTGTAATTCCCAACGTACCGCTTCCTACCCCTTTCAATTTGAAAGTCGTTTCATAGTTTGTTTCAACTTTAGCCGAAAACATTTTTCTAAGACTCAATCAAATAAAATGTACGTACTTAAATTTATTCCTGAAAGAAAATTGAACTCAGGAATAAACTCAAATTTCCTTACAATTCTTGAGAACTATAAAATCTATAAAATTGGAATAAGCGGGACTATTTGGGGTAAATTTGGGCAGTAGGGTCAAGCTAGAAACCTAGAATTTTTCATTTTACGACTTGATATTGTTTTTCCTATCTAAAAAAGCGATGTGACGATATTCCTTGAGAATCTCACAATCATTGTTATTAAAACCCTAAATGGCTTTTCATTACTTGAAGTTCTTTTATATCTTAAATTTGAAATTTGTGCTTTTTATGATTTCACAGTTCGGAGTAGAAACCTTATAGTTTCGGTTGCGTGTCCGTCCTACTTTTCTCGAGTGAGGGGAAGCAGTGAAAGTGACGTAAAATAAGCGGTAAGGAATCATGACAAAATAAGGAAAGGAAAAGGAGGGTACTGCGGGAAATGACGGAGAGAAAGTAGGGGAAGGAAGGGGGAATGAATGGCAGGAAAGTAGGGGAAGCGTTTCGAAATAAAGGGAGAAGAAATAGGGGAAGTAAGGGGAAATAAGGAGCGGAGAAGAAGGAGAATCAGTGAAAATGGAAGAAAAAGGGGGGAAGGGAAATGAGCTGTAATGCGGGATGATGAAGTACATGAAATGAGAAAAATGGAAGTAGGAGAAGTAAGTGCAAGTGAGGGAAAGTAAAGGAAATGATTATAAATGAGGGTGACTAAAGGAGGGGAAGAGTTGGATTGGGGAGAGAAGTAGGGGAAGTAAAGTGTTAGATGGGTTAGGGAGGAGAGGGGGAAGTAGAGGAGGAAGAAGTTGGAAAAGTGGGGCCGTAGGGTGAAGTGAGTGGAGAGTTGGTAGGGGAATGGAGGGGTAGGGGAGGGAGAGTATAAGGAGGGGTGGTTTGAACGACTTAATTCACGTCATAATAGACTACGAAACCATTTTATGCAGGGACACGGTCCCTACTTCTACAACTTTTTAATACTCTTGCACAGTTTAATTAAAACTTTCAATTTATCTATAACAAAATTTTGAAAATATTACTCATATTTTATGTTAGTGATTTTCACTGGAAATTATTGCTAAGAATTTATTATTATTATTTCGAAAAAGGTTTTAAATTATGAATAATTTTCTGTTATTTAAGACTTTTCTTGCCTGAAAGTATTGGTATTTTGAATAAGAAATGATTAAATTTCAAAGAAAATCCATTGTTTTTAAACAATTTTGTTTCCTGTTGGCATTTTACACCGAAAATTGGCATTTTTTTAACAAAAATCATTATAATTTGAAAATATTTATAGAATATTTTAAGAGTTTTGGATTAGGTTACGGTTTTTAATTGGTAATTGGTATACAATTTTTGTATACAATTAGGTATTGAGCAAGCAGTTTTCCCCGGAAATATTTATATAGATTTTGAAAATGATAAAAAATTTTAGTTATGGGTTATGTTGACATTTTTAACTCGAAATCGTTTTTTTTTAACTAGAAGTACTAGGTTTAAAAAAATAATTACAAAGTCAAACTATTTTTTGTTAGTTTAATTTAGGCTTTATCGTAAAACATTGGTATTTTTAATTTAAAAAATCATAGGATTTTTCATATTACACTTAGTTTTCAGATTCTTATTCAGTCAATTTTTGTTTCGTTGGCGTTATGTACCGGATAGCGTTTTGAGCAAGAAATCGGTATAGATTTCAAAAAGATTATTTACACTTGAGCTAACCCGCCTAATTCCACTTTTTAGTGAAATTGACTTTTGTGTGAAAAACACTTTTTAATGCTTATATACACGTGTTTTGTTAAAAAAAGTTCTATGATCTTTATACTCTAAAGAGTTCTTTTGGATATCCCCACAATCCCCACGCCACGAAAAGTCTGTATACTGTCTCTCTCTTTCTCCCTCTGAACTTTCTTACTATGCGATATCCCCACTACCCCTTCACTATACAAGCTCCCTTGCACTCATGCGCGTCGTCAATGCAGTTGTGTACTCTGGATAACGCCCAGTGCACTTAAAGTTTCACTTCTGTCGTGTGATCCCACTGCCACACACATTTTTTACCCATTATTTAAGTAATAAAATGTTGAAAATTTGAGTATTTAAGTTTAGAACATTAAAGATGGAAAATATTTAACAAAAATGTTCCGTTTTTCTCGAAATAAATTGTTCTTTAATCAATATTTTATGCGCTTCTTAAACGAACCCTCCAAAGTACAAAAGAAGAATATGTACACGATTGATTTAAAATTTCCAGGAACAAGGCCATTGCGAGGTAACCCCCGAAACTGCTCTTATATTGGCTTTCTTGTGACCTCAATCTGTTATCAATAATTAGTCTCTCCTGTAAAATTTAGACGGTTTTAGTTTTTTATTGACCTGATTTTAGAACAATTTTAGATTATGTTAGTATTTTTTCGGAAAATCGGTTATATAGAGCAAAAGTCATGTCACTTGAAATCTAAACTTACTATTTTCAACAAATTTAGGATATTTTAGCGTTTTCATCGAAAAGTGTTTTCTTTTTTATTGTTTTAGATAATGTTTATTATAATATATAACAATTTTTACATAATATAATTTTTATATTTTAATTTAAGAATTGTTTCAGAAAAAACAGACAATTTTCAATCACAATTGAAAAAAAATTATCACCAAAAAAAGAGGTGAAAATTTTAGTATGAAATATTTTTTAACCATGATGCACGACTTCGATTAATTAAGGGAAGACATATGTTGAAGTGGGCATCATAGGGATGTTTAAAAGAATGAAAGTGTGTATATAAAACATTACCTCAAAAAAATGTTTCCATTTTTTTCATTTTCTCTACAGAGTAGATAGTACTCTACAGTACCTCTGATTGATACGGTCGGATGTCCCTTCGTACGTTCATCCGTAAAAAAAGACAAATAAGGGAAAGAAACTTAGGGGAAGTGAGAGGAAGTTAGCGAAGAGAAAGTGAAAGGATTCAGGGAAGTAAGGGGAAATTTCAAAAGAGAAAGTAGGGGAATCAAGTGGGGGGTAAGTAAGAGTTGTGAAGGAAAGTGAGGAGAGAATAGTTACTGAAAATTAGGGAGAGGATGTAGAAGAAGTGAGTGTCACTGTGATGATGGGAAGTAGAAGAAATGAAGGGAAAACGGGCGAGGAGTAGTAGAAGAAGTTAGTGGAGAGGGAGTAGGAAAATAAGACAGGGAAAGTAGTAGAAGTGATTGTAAATGAAGATAAGTAGTAAGAATTTGTAAGAGAAGTAGAAGAAGTGAGCGTAAGTGAGGGAAAGAAAGGGGAAACAATTAGAAATAAGAATGAGAAGTGAAGGGAGGTGGTGGTTGGGAAAGGAAAATAGGATTAGGTTTCGAAGCAAAGAGAGAGGAAAGTAAATAGAAAAGAAAAAAGTTTGGAAGCGATGTAAAGGGTAAATGTAGTTGGGGAATTTAGGGGGATTAGGGAAAGGTTTTAAAGACTTATTTAACGTTAATATATGGTGCTATGACTCATACTGAAAACACACACTTGTGCAAGAAGTCCTGATTTTCACCCTTGGTGCATAATATGCTATTTCAATAGTTATCGAACAAAATATTAATTTTGGTTACCTGAAGCCATTCGCAAAGGTTCGTGGCAATCATATGCATTAGGCCCAATTTGGCGAGGGCCCCATGTTTTGTTAGCTCCAAGTTTTTGCTATTTAAAAATATAAAGTGCATCTGAGCCATGACCAGGAGAAGCCTCGCCGCGGGGGTAATAGCTCTGAATGGTCCGGATGCTATTTCCGCACCAATTTGCAATCCGGTAAACACTAACGACCCCGCTCCAAAACCAACTGTCCCCAGTCGCAAACAGAAGCTCCCGTATTGCTGAGCTTGACGACGATGAAATCCATTTTTGGTGGCTTCTTTGTAATCTTCTCCGAGCTAATTACCAAGGCAAAAATGTCGAGAACAGGTAAAAAAAGAATGACATTTTTTATCTCCGAAAGAAAACAATAATAATTTATCTACTAAGCTTGGATTAGTTTTTAGCAAAAATAATTTTTTACCAAGAAGATTAATATTCTACTACAAGACAAATTTTTAACAAAGTGCACAAATTTAAAAAAAAATAGTTGAATTTTCAAGTAAGGAATATAATTTTTCTACCAAGCTAGGAATAGGAAAATTTTCAGTCAGAAGGAATAAGCATAAAGCAATAGAAAGAAAGTTTTTCAACAATAAAGTTAAATTTGTAACCAAATAAATAAACTTTTAACTAAAGTGATGAATCTTTTACCAGTACTAATGAATTCTTGCCAAAGATTCAAATTCTAGACAACAGGATTTTTTTGTTAACGATAAAGAATAATTTCCTATTAAAGTAGACGAATCTTCAACAAAATACATAAAAATATAAAACGAAATAGATCTATTTTTAACCAAAAAAAATTACTTTTAACTGATAAGATGAATTTTTCACCAAGAAGATTAATGTTTTACCAGAAAAGACAAATATTCCACAAATTATAAATTACACAGGTCGACAAATTTTTTACCCAGAAACCAGAATATACTTTTCCAAAGGTTTTTGGTGCGCTGAATCCGAATCCGAGGTTCAAATTTCTCCCTGGGCTCTGGTTGTCGAGATATCCTAACCTAAAAGTGCAAAAATCGCGATTTTGGCTATATTTGAGGATATGTAGCATCGCGATCTTCTCTTTTCACAAAAAACTATAAAAAGCATTTTAAAGTATAACTCTTGCCGTTTCAAACGGAGTGAAATTTACTCAAATATATTATTTCTACTATGAGATATTAAAATTTAAATTTTCTCACTTTCATCATTTTTGATCCACTCAAAATTCATATGATTTTGAACTTATCAAAGTCGAATTTCGATATTCAAAAAAAATCTTGAAAAAGAAGTAGAAACTAGAAAGTCAAAGTAAATATCAAAATTCGACTCCAAAAAGTTCAGGATAGGATAAAAGTTGGATAAGAGTTGACCGGTGGTTACCAGGCGAAATCGCGGTGCTGACTACCTTTAGGGCCGACTAACCATGAAATACATGGCAAAAGTGTAAATTTTTGTTATTTCTTTAAATTGAATGATTTTTTCAAAAAAAGGTACCTGCAAAAAATAAAAGTAATTGATTTTTGCATATAATATTACAATATAAATAATAAAAACACTGAAACATATTGCTTTTCGGTGTGATTGAAGGTATGAAAGCGATGAGAAAAATTGGGCAAACATAATAAATGTATAAAAAAATATTAATTAATAAAGGGACAAAACATTAATTACTATTAAGAGTTATACAATATGCATATATATTATTATATTCTTTTTATATATTAATACACTATAACTTATAAATGGATAGACATATATAATATTAATTAAATATTATAGTATGTAATTATTAATGTACTATATCTATATTAATTAATATTATCAACATATTATTAACATGCAAGAACTAATTCTGAATACATATTTTTAAAACAACCAACAACTTCCGCACATATTTATTTTTTTCTCATAATAATAATATATTATTGAAATTGTTGTTAGTTTTTAAAACATATATTTATCATTAGTTTTTGCATTTTTTAAATGAATAAGACGAACACAAAAGAGACTCAACGTAAAATAAAACTGTTTAAAAATACATTAATAAAAAAAGTCAACATTAAACCACTCTTACGTTCATTTTATAAATAAACAAAAATTACGTTTTGAAATGCCACAACTATAATAAAAAATTCGTCTCAATAACTCTGTGATACATGTTTTAAATCGATTGGTTCCATGAAAAACTTATTCTGTAGATATGTAATTATCCATTTATTTTTTTTATAATTAGCAAAGGTGATTTCTTAACAAAGATAGTCGTTAAATGGCATATAATATTTTAGTTAGATAATTTTTCAAATTTCCATTAAGGAAATAAATTTAACAGCTTGATTACATTTTTATGCTTTAGTTTTAGATATTAGAATTTTGTTTTGAAAAACCCATAAAATTACACTACTTTTATGAAAGTGAAAATATTGAAAAACCGAATTGCGAATTAACATAACGAATTGTAATTTTTAAACTTTTTGAATTTCATGGAACCATTATTATTATTAATTTGTATAACTTAAGTCGAGTAAAGCTTTGACAGCTTTTTATCTCAGACCTTTGATTTTTCTGGTCCGCTATTTGAATCTTTGCATACTGTCATAAAAATGTAATCAAGCTGTTAAATTTATTTCCTTAATGCAAATTTAAAAAATTATCGAACTAAAATATTCTATGCCTTTTAAGAAATCACCTTTGCTAATTATAAAAAAGTAAATGGATAATTACATATCTACAGTTCTTTATACAATTGTATACAGATGTTATTATATTTATAAGAATTACAATGTAAACATTTTAATATTGACTTTTTTACTAATGTATTTCTAAACAGTTTTATTTTACGTTGAGTTTTGAGTTTTGTGTCCGTCTTATTCATTTAAAAAAATGCAAAAACTAATGATAAATATATGTTTTAAAAACTAAAAAAAATTTCAATAATATATTATTATTATGAGAAAAAAATAAATATGTGCCGAAGTTGTTGTTTGTTTTAAATATATATATTCAGAATTAGTTGTTGCATGTTTATAATATACTGATAATATTAATTATTAAAGAGATAAGACATTAATAATTACATATTATAATATTTAATTAATATTATATATGTCTATCCATTTATAAATTGTAATGTATTAATA
>JAAAKG020212813.1:0-22393 GCA_010014905.2 Druon quercuslanigerum | reverse complement strand
GACATTTGACATAAGAATCATTTTATAATGAAGTTAGATACAAAATGATTCTTATGTCAAATGACGCATAGTGCACTATTGTAGAGCACGCTTCATTTACAGAATAAAATATTAAATTTGTAATCTAGATCTTATCTAGGTCTCCTAGATGTGTCTCGATATGCTAGAGTGAGCCAGTACCGTTGGTTTAGCTAGCGGCTGGTAGATCGGAGCGTTACAGGCCAGTCGAGATGTTAGACAGCAAAGCTATGTCGCGCAAGTACAGAGTCATGTCAGTCTAGACTGGGACATTAAAGCCCCAGGATTATTTTCCACACGGGCATAAATGACCGAAAATTTTTATAAATAAAACCATTAATTACCTCTATTATTATCATACAATACCCAAAAATTTCCGGAAATTTATAAACATGTTAATATTGAATTTTCGGTAATTTATGGTAAGCAACCATATTAACATGTAAAATTACTATAAATGACTGAAAATTTCCATACATTTTCCAAAAATTTGTAGAATATTTTTATATTGAATTTTGGGCAATTTATGATAAGTTACCATGAATTGCCTGAACTTTTATCATACATTACCAAAAAATTTAACAAATTTCCGGGAATTCATAAAACTGTTTAAAATTGCATTTTTTGTAACTGATAGTAAAGTACAAAAATTCAACTGTACAATTAGTGTGACATAAACTTTTCAGAAATTTCCAGAAATTTATTAAAAAAATTTAATTAAGTTTGCACATTTTATTGTGAGTGAGTTTATGGCAAGTACCCATATTCACATGTAAAATTACCATAAATTACCGAAAATTTTTATAAATAAAACCATAAATTACCTTTATTTTTATTGGTAATTAAATAAATTTCCGAAAATTTATAAAAATGATTAAAATTAAATTTTTGGTAATTTATAGTAAGTAACCATATTAACATGTAAAATTACTATAAATGAAGGAAAACTTTTATCATTTTTCAGAAATTTTTAGATATTTTTAATTGAATTTTGGACAATTTATGGTAAGTTACCATAGTTGCTTGTAAAATTGCCATAAATGACTGAAAATTTATATAAATTTCCGAAAATTTATAGACTTTTTAAATTAAATTTTGCAAAATAACATTAAGTTACAATAAATCACCCTTAAAACTACCTTAAATCATGCTTTCTTTTTTCGAAATCTACTGTCTAAATTTCAAACAGTTAAAATTATTACTAATATAAATTTATCTAACCTAAAGTTAGAGAGTAATATGGAATGAAATCATGAGTGTATTTCGAAAAATTTCTGAAATCATCCATTTATTATAAAAAATACAGAATCCACCTTGGGAGAGAGAATTTATTCGACTTGTGTATATTTGCAGTACTCGCCGAAAAGGTCCCTCTTCTCGTCCTAGGTACATAATATATTATTTTTTTCTAAAAACTGGTTAAATTTTTGACTAAAAATAAAGTCGCTGTTATTTTCCGGTCCATCGGCAATCCTGAAAACATTTTTCACTCGAATTTACTGTGTATGGAGTATTGGTTGAAACTCTATTCTAAAAAACTTCCTTATTGATATATGGGTTCCTACTGGACATTCCGCGATCTCCATTGGGGTCAATTGTTTAACTGTGCCGCTCCCTATGTTTATTTTCACGCGCCTTGACGCAGATTTAAATTTCTGATATATTCCACGAAAGCGCTTATTTTTGTTTGCGCTTTCAATTATTGCACACACGTCACCATTGGGCGATGATAATACAATTTCTTCTTTGTTTGAAATGGGCATAACGGCCTTATTTTTGGTTCGCACTAGAATTTGCTTATCGGGAGGAAAAGTATATCCTCGTAGTTGAAATGTTCGGGTTGGATTCTGTTTAAGAATAAACTGAACAAATCGATGTTCTTCAAGTGTAAATCCAAGAATAAAAGTAGAAGGATTTCTGACAGGAGAAGACCTGGTCTTGACACGAAGAGAAGACTCGGCAAGACGAGGAGTCCCGGCTGGAGGAAGAGACCTTTTAGGAGAATTGCCGTCAAGAGAAGAAGCTGAAGGTCTGGTATGAGGGACATTAAGAATAGGGTCGCCGTTAGGTAAGCAGTCGAACTGTAAACTCAATTCTGCAAACAAGAAGCAAAACAGTTTTGTCTTAAACTAGACACATTTTTTAAAAGTATAAAATATTAAAATTACAAGGAAAATAACTATCATAACCCAATCGGACCGAGTAAACGCAAAAAATACTTTACAGCGTATCGTTATAGTATCCACCTATTATGCCTTTCATATCAGTTGAAATTCCTATTAGAATGTCACGGAGAAATCGAAATAGTTTTTTTTGCAGCAGTGAAAAGTTTAAGAAAATATAAAACCTATAACGCCTGTTGACTGCTGTAATAATACCAAGGCACTAACTCTTGATAGTAGGCAAACCGATTGCACTCTCGCAACATCAGGTGACTGGAAATCGGCACACAGGGGTTGTCTAGTACCAAAGTGACATGTAGGTGGCTGCTGTTTCCACAAGAGAGCGGAGCAGATCCACGGCATATAAGAAGCACGGACTTCAAAGAAGGCAATCAGTTGTCCCTCAGATCCCATGCTGAGTAGTTTTGGTACATTGTATTCAGTCCTAAATAAAGAAGAGAAATCAAAGCAGGGATCCAGGATACCCTCTAGAGCTATCTTGCATAACCGCCATCTCCATTCAGCCGCCTTTAGTCATCCGAAGCCGAAACCAGATATTTTACTAATAGGGAATCTCCAGGGTGTACGCCGATAAGGCTGCTGATCCTTGTGTCAATTGCGGTGTAGGAGGTTGGTATTTTTCAGGCCAGGTAGATGTTAGTTTTCTATATTTTCGAATTTTTCAGCAATATGTGAATTATTAGACAATATGCCCCGTTGAACCAGATAGTTGCCACGTGACCAATTAAGCATTAAGCCGCGATATCTAAGATTTATTGGACCTTTGGGTGATCTATTTTAGTCCATCCTCGCCGCACGACTGATTACTTTGCGAGAAGTAGTTTGTTTCGACTGAGTAGATTAATAAAACATTGTACTCGCGATAAAACCGCGTTGTATGATATTGTTCTTTTGTTAGTGATCATGCTTGGTTTCGATGTTCGCGTAGCGAGATTGAATTATTGTGTTTCCGATTTAATTTGTTATTAGTAACCTTGCTTGCTTCTAAATGTTCGCGTAGCGCGATTTAAATTATTTTGTTTCCGATTTAACTTGTTATTAGTAACCATGCTTGCTTCCAAGTGTTAGCATTGCGAAAATTGATTATTTTAGTCTCTGGCTGATTAAGCTGATGATGCTTGATTTCGAATGTACGCGTTGCGTAAATTGATTAAGGGGATAAACAGAACTGGTGAGCTACTTTTGAATGATTGGGTCACGAGATTTTTTTTTAATATTTTGTTTCTGACTAAGCGCGTCGTATGAAATTTTATACATCTCCAAGTGATGGGACGAGAACAAGTATGAACTCGCTGCCTTCTGTTTAGGCCATTAATATTTGTTGCTTTGTTTTAGATTGATTAGATTCTCAAACCAATCTATCATCATCTCAATGCTTTAAGTTTAGACAATTACTCCGCAAGAATATAGTGATATTTCTCCGTGAATAAAATGTATTTAGCCCTCTAAATAGTGCTGTGATCAACTCTTTTAGGCTTTAGATAACAAGTATTATTGTGATAATTAAAGAGTTCATATATTAATTGAAATCTACTTCTTCAACCCTCGTGGACTATAGTATAAGATTAGATTATACGAAGAGGAGATCAATTCTAAACGAATTCTAAGCTGTTTCACTGCTTCTTACAGAAGTTTACAAGTCAACAGGCGTTATAGGTCTTATATTTTTGTTTAACATTTTACCGTTGCAAAAAAATGCGATTACTCCGTGACATTGCAATGAAAAATTTAAAGAAGAATCCGAATCGAAACAAGTTAAATGCCCGTCTTGATGTTTTTCAGTTTTTGTTGCATGATGTGGAAGGGATAGTATGTGGATTCTATACGGATCCGCTGTATCGATCAGTGGAGACCTCTTTCACTGACCCTGAACATGGAAAATCAAGAATATTATAATAAAAAGATAGTTCGGGTTTCAATCGTGTACAAAACTAAGAATTTTGCCGACTTTTCGTGAAGATTGTAGTTTACTTCTTCAGGGCTGACCTGAAACTAAGGTATCAGGTTATATTGTTCTTATGTATACTCTCTACGATGCCTGTAACTGGCTAGGTCAGTCCTAAAGAAGTAAACTGCAATGTTCACGAAACGTCGGCAAAGTTTGTAGTTTTTTACAAGATTGAAACCTAAAATATCTCTTATATCACAATAAATCATCGTGAAAGCATTAAATCTATTATTAAAGAACTCTACGGAGAGGGTTTTCTTACTAAAATTAATACCTTTAGTAAGCTCAGGACTTCTCAAGGTAAGCGACTAATATCTTTAGCTTTTATAAAACGGTGCAGGGACAACAAAATCGTCCCAAATTCTTACAATTAAAAAATAATTTGGGAGCATCAAAATCCAAATAAATTTTGCATAAAACAAGTTGCTTCTCTTAAAAGAAAGAATACAACCCACCAAATTTGTCTCAAACACTACCTCCAAAAAACTATTAAAACTTCATCTTTTCATATCAAATAATCTCAGATTTGACATTTGGTCTACATTGGACCGCATATCATTTGAACAATCCCAACGAATGAAAGATCTTTAAACACAAAAACAAAAAATAAAATTTGACAAATTACTTTCAGTAACGCAAACATCACTAACTAACACAGTAATGATTTCAGTCTTATCTAAAGGACACAATTTTACTGTAGCTCCCTCCAAAATCCCGAAAGAAAAAATCCTCAGTAATTGGAATCCACAATCTATGCCCTTCCATTTGAAAAAGCGAATGACATACGACGTAGGATGACTTAACAAAACAAGAGAAAACCGCAGTTGAAGAACTCAATCGGAATAAAGAAATTATAATATTACCCACAGATAAAGGCATGACGACAGTAATAATGAATAAAGAAAACTATAACAACAAAAGCATGGACCTTCTAACTGACGATCCATACAAAAAACATAATAAGGACCCCACAAAAACATTAGTCAATAAAGCAAAAATCCTTCTAAAACACTAAACTTGACAGAGAAACAATATCTAAATTAATAACTACTAATTCCATCTCTCCAAGACCTTACGGACTCCCAAAAATCCACAAAAACAACATTTGATTCAGACTGAAAGTCAGCGCAATAAACTCACCTACTTACAAGCTAGCACGCTTCCTCGCCAATAAACTGAATCCTGTCACAGGAAACTGTCACTCACGCCCAAAATATTTTTGACTTTATCAAAAAGATACAACAGATTCGCATTGAACCCCAAGACATCGTAGTGAGTTTTGACGTAACATCACTCTTTATGAAAGTAACAATCTCTGATAAAATTGATATTATTAAATCTTTTGCAAACTTCCTCATCGAGCTCATTCCCTTAATAGAGCACTGTCTTAATAATACTGACTTCTCTTTCAACAACCAATTCTATGAATAAACCTCAGGAGCAGCAATGGGATCACCAATCTCACCTGTAATAGCCAACATTTTTATGAAACATCTAGGCTCTAAAACCTTTAATTAATCCAAGCTTAAACTGGAATTTTAGTTCCGTTACGTGGACAGCACTTTTGTCATCTGGCTACATGGACTCAATAAACTAAATAAGTTTTTCAATTTCATCAATCAATTACATCCTAACATCAATTTACCGTAGAAATGGAATAAAACGGAAAATTGCCTTTCTTGGACGTACTAGTTTATAAAAAAATCAGATAATACATTAGGACATGAAGTTTACAGAAAACCCACCCATACAAACGGATACCTACATGCCTCCTCTCACCATAACCCATTTCAAAAATAATCGGTTATCAACTCCCTTGTATACAGAGCTGTCTCCATAACAGATAAAGGTAGTTGACAAAAGGAATTACAAAACGTTAAACAAATCCTAATACAGAATGATTTCACAATCAAACAAATTGATAAAGCAATAAGAAAATACACCCAAGAAGACAATTCAAAACAACCTAATTAAGAAAAAGAGAGAAAACGACCACTGTCCTACCCTACATCCAAGGTGTCACAGAACAAATAGGAAGAGTTCTCAAAAAACACAACATCCAAACCATATTTAAACCACCTGCTAAAATACCACAACATATAAACAACCATAAGGACCTCTCAGTGATCCAGAAGTATATAAAATCCCTGGTTCTTGTGGCAAAGTCTATGTTTTAGAAACCGGGAGAGCGGTGAGCCAACGTATGAAGGAGTATTAAGAGTACAGTCAGGCTAAAACATTTCATGCCATCAGCACTAGCTGAACATCATATTGAAACAGAAAGTAACATTTTGTTTGATAAAAGATCCGTCATCGAAAAAAAAGCAATATTTTTTCAAGAAAACATAGAGAAGCATTCGAAATCTTAAAACACTCTGATAACATCAACACGGACGATGGTTATAATACCAATCCGAATCGGATTTCCGTCCTCCCGGATTTTTTTAAATAAGACTTGATTGGCCAATCAGGTTTGTCCTGTCCCCATGGTGGGGAGCTCTGATCAATCACAGGCATCGTAGAGAGTATACTTAAGAACAACATAACCTGATACCTCAGTTACAGGTTAGCCCTCAAGAAGTGAACTGCAATGTTCACGAAACGTTGGCAACATTCGTATTTTTGTATACGATTGAAACACGAAATATCTCTTTTATCATAATAAATAATTGTGAAATCATTAAATCTATTAATATCATACTAAGTTAACTCCATAAATAAAATAATATTCTAACGTATTTTCAGACTAGATGCAGCTCCTGAAGTCTTTTAGGGTTAAAAATTCAGACCTTTTGGTAAAACATTAACATTTTATTTAAAATTTAAATTTTATTGCTAATAAGTTAACTGCTATATTTTTGAGATGAATAGTTTTCTAGAAATTTTTGTGTTAGATTTAAAACTTCATCTTTTTCAGTGTAAATACTGCAACTTTCTTAAAAGAATGCAACTACTTTGATGAAAATTGAACGAATACCTATAAAATTTCCTTTTTATTTTAAATTCCTATTTTCGTTTTGAAAAGTCAACTCAAATCTGTTTGGACGAAAATGTAACTCTTTTTTGAAAATTGGTCTCTTTGATTCAAAAATTTCATCCGCTTTTGTAGAATTTTTATTTTTCTTAGTCAAAAATGCTACTGTCTGGTTTCAAATGTTTTTAAATTCTTATTTTGGTGTTGGAATTTTGGTTTTAGAAGAAATGTCATATTTCTTGAATAAAAATGCAACTGTTCGATTCAACTTTTTTTTTGAAAGTTCGTTTGTTTAAATGAAATATTTTAATATTTTAAATCTAATATTGTAGAGTTGAAAATATGTCGTGAATCTCTCCTGGATAAAAATTCTAACATCTATAGAAATTAAATTTTTTTACACAGAATAAATTTGTTTTAAGAGAAATTTTATGTTTCTTGGATAAATATGCAACTGCTTGGTTGAAAATTAAACTATTTTGTTAAAAGTCTTAATTTCTGTTTAAAATGTATATTTTGGTGATAAAAATGAATAGAAATCTTTTCTAAATCAAAGTTCAGATTTAAACAAAGAATTTGGTCTTTGTTTAATCAAAATTTATTCGTTTTAGTACAAGTTGAATCTTTTTTGTATAAAAATGCAACCTTTTGGTCGAGAATACAATTACTGTGTTAAAAATTCATTCTATTTGCTTGGAAAAGTTCGTCTTTTTAGATTGAAAATTAAATTTTTTTCGCAGAAACTTATTTTTTGTTTAAAATTTTATATTTTGATCTTAAAAAGTCAACTGGAATCTTTTTTAAATCAAAATTCATCTAATAAAAAATTTCTTAAAAAAATAAAAGTTGATCGGCTTTAGTATAATTTCAATCTTTCTTGAACAAAAAGGCAACTATTTTTGGTTAAAAATTCGTCTTTTTGGATTCAAAATTCAAAATTCTTTGGTTGAGTATTCAAATATGCTGTTTATAAGAATTGGTTAAATCATTTTTTTTCTGAAGACTTATATTTTTAGTTGAAAATTCATCTCTTTGGTTAGAAATTTTACTTTTTTGTTAAAAATTATTCTTTTTTAATTGAGAAAAGCCTTTTTTGGTTAAAATAATTTTTTAACTATGGCTGTTACTTTTCCATTTTTGTTGAGTGAAAATGCATTAGTATCATAGCAAATAAATTTTTTTCGGAAAAGTCATCTTTTGGCTTAAAAATTCAATTTTTGTAGAGAAAATTCGACTTTTCGCTTAAAAGTTCAACAATTCAGATAAAATTTTATTTTTTCTCAAGAAAAAAATCTTTATTTCTTAAAAATTCTTTTTTTTTAAATAAATTTCATCTTCTTATATTGAAGTATAAACTATGATACTTTTTTGTTGGGAATTTATCTTTATAGTTGAAATTTCTAACTTGTATTTGAAATACTGTTCTATTCCGTTTATAAATGATTATATGCTAAAAATATTACCAGAATAAAATTCTGGTATTTGAACATTAATGATCAAGAAAATGATAAATTACTCAAGGAAAAATCAGAGAATTTTGAAACTGATGTTCTCGAATACCCTGAATAATTCTACTAACAATAACTAACTAAGCTTTTCTGAAAACTAAACATTACCTGCAATTAAAGTTGGGGAGGGGGGGGATCTTTTGTAACAGCAGTGGGGGTAGAGCCCAAGCTCGGATTACCATTAACGGCACTATTGAGAGCAACACTATTCAGAGAAAGCACTATAAAAGAACAGTTTTCTATGGAGAAATAAATATAAGTGACATATGTTAGTGTTTTTAATAGGGTTATAATGATGAAAATATTGATATGAAATGTATTTGAAAATACTAAAATTCAATGTTGCGTGTTCAGTTTGGTAATGAAAATTGTCATTACAAAAAAAATATGGTAAAAAAGAAAGAATCGCAATAGCAAATCGAGATTACGTAAGTTATCGATCGATTCTCGACTCGTTTTGCTTAAATGCATCAATAAATTTATTATATATCGAATTTTATGATTATATTCACCAATATAATCGATGATAAATGCCAAGAGCATGTTCCAGATAATTCTCATTTTCCCGAATTCTAGGAGAAAGGAATTGATATATTAATTAAGAAATTTTATTAACAGCGTGACTGATGTATATTGCTCTACTTCATAGTCTTAAATAATCTATACCATAGGCGTTATCTTTAGCACTAAAATCATTAACGCTTGAGATATTTACATTTGATAAAAGTCACGTTGAAGGAAAGAAAATTGGTTACGAATTCAATTAAAACTGTTTTTACCATTTATGTAATATTTAACGATTTAAGCAAAAATGATATTTACGTGGATTTAAAAGGATATAATAAGATTTAATTAGATTTTTAAGCTCATTTTTAGGCCTAAAAACATATATTGTCTTTTGAATATAACACTATCTTAATTACTAGGTTACGTCCAAGAGTTAATCATTCTCAGAATGTGATATATATATATATATTGTTATTGTTGTGGTTGTCGTTGATGAAAACACATATTTATATAATTGAGAAACTTTGAAATACTGTGAAAGAAATATATGTATGTATATGCAGTGTAATTGCAGTCTTCCTTTACACTGAAATTTTTCCTTTGACCATTCTTTGAATAACGTTGTTATTTTTTATAAATAAGAAACTATTTTTTATAAAATGTTTCAGTTAATTTTATTAAAATGTAACATTAATTTTTTTAAATTAATAGTAATTTTAATGTATTTATTAACAAAAATGTATTCAATCAATCTTCTTTTATGTGTAATTAGTTCTATAAATAAACTAACTATAAAAATAATGTAAGTAAATAATAATATAGTATAATATAAATTTAATATAAATATAAATAAATAAACCTCAGTTTTGATTTCTGAGTTTACAATCTCTTTTATGTTCATTTATACGAGTTTGAAGTCTCCTGCCCGTTTTTCCGATAAAAACCTTGTCACAACCTTTGCATTTTATCAAATATACAATTCTAGATACATTCTTTTTATTACCTTTATCTTTATTTTTTTTAAAAAAGGACATTTATTTAGTGTGTGGTTATTAGTAAAATACACATTTATATTATATTTTTTTAGGGAAACTCTAAGACGTTTTAAAAGATTTTTAATGTATGGTAGAGATACTTTCATGTCTGTAGTTTTATGGGTTTCATCCTATTTTTTATTTTTTGAAAAATTATTATATATTTCGAACACTCTATCTTCAATTACATTATTTATCAGTTGCAATAGATAATTGTTTTGTAATAAAGTTTTCTTTAATTGGCTTAAATTTTCTCCCCGAAATTTTGTGTCACTTCATTTGACGCACCTATCTACTAATCATTTGATTAAATATATTTTTTTAGCAAATAAATGATGTGAATTATAATTTAAGTAATGTCCTAACCATGAAAGTTTCTTGTATCAATATTATTGTAGACAGTTAAATTGCAATTTATTTAACTATAGGTGACATCTAAAAATATTCAAAATGTCATTGAAAATTACACTATTCTGCTCATTTTGGGCGGGGGGGGGGGGGGGGCATATTCTTTTCATTATATATCTTATTACGACTATCTTAAAGAATTTTTCAACTGAAAATTTCATAAATTGTATATGTATAAAAGTAATTGGTTTCGTGCCCAGAGGTCGGCCGGCTACTATAAGGTGGGATCACATAGACTCCCATATAATGCAACGCTGCTGAACACTGGTGATCTTCTCAGTATAAAAACATCAACCCAAGGCGTCCTATTTGATAAAAATGAGTTTTTTGTTAACTTAGAATTAAAAAAAAAATTTGTCGCAAATGCGTATATTCTTTTTATTCTAAAATTAAAATAACCGGTGGTGATCCCAGAAATACTCAGAAATGCTCCTAAAAAACAATAATAAATATAATACTAAAAATAATAATAGTAAGCAAACGAAATGTTTCACGTTTCATTCCATTTTTGTATTAAATATAGTTTAAAAATTGTTTTGAATTTTTTTTCGGTAATCAATTATTATTTCAAATATATTACTTTCTATACCTTTTTTTGGTAATTTTTTTACCTAAAACATAGAGGATGAAATAAACGGTGACATCAGTTTTAATGACATTCGTAACCAAATTTTTGTTTGAAATTGATTTTTATCAAATGTAAATATCTCAGAAGGAAAAGCGTGCTGCCTTTAATCTAAGTGATAACGACAATATTACGTTATAATTAGGAAATCCGTAAAACCAGCCTTAGCATATTCAACAAACTCCATCTCTGCTGCCTTTAAGTAAAAACGAAAAAAATTTCAAATGCGAAATAATAACACTAGTCACCTTTTATATGTTCTGAGGGTGGCTTTTTGGGATTATAGAAAGTTCTTTTTTATAGTGGAAAAAATGCAAATATTTTTCATCTGTTTAATACAGAAGAAATAATAAAATAAATAAAAATTATAATTGTCTTGTACATTACATATAACTTTTTCACTGGGTATTTTCATTATTTAAATTTCATGGGGTGCTTTTCACGGGAATTGAAAGCGGTTAAATTCAAAGAATAAAAATAAATTTATAAATACATACAATTTATAAACCAATTAGTTTACTTTTGAGCCGATAAATATTAATTTTTAGCAACTAATTTAATAGTTAATATTCTCACCAAACACTGTTTACATTTTATATAAGGAACAATTTAGTCCAATAAAAGAATATTATTTTCAACAAAATGGTTCAATACTTAAGCAAAGAAGATACATTTTTAATTAAAGAGTATTTTTTAAACCAAGAATAAGAAGTTTAAACCCAAATATAATTTAAGCCAAAAAGGTGGATTCTTAAAGAAATATTTGAATGTTTAACGAAAAAGAATGTTTTTCTAAGAGAATTGTCGAACTTTTCACCAAATAATATAATTTTCTGTCAAATACTAACATCTTTAATAAAAATGGAATAATTTGTGTACAAAAATAGAATAGTCGACCTTTCAACCAAAAATACTAAACGCACAATCAAAAATACTTGCATTTGGAACAGAAGATGTAGGTAAATGGTACAACCGGAGAGATTGAGGGTGGAGAGTTTTGGCTCAATTGAACTGTTCATAATTAGGAAGAGAGGTAGGGCAGAAGAAGAGAGTAGCGAAGAAAATAAAGAAATAGGTTCCACCCCGAAAACGAAGAAAATGATCAGAATACAACTGGGAAAACATCAAAAAATAGAAGTGGAAAAGGACGATGGAAAAATGAGGACAACGTTGAGGATAGAGTGACACTTGAAGGTGAAAAGTTAAAGTTAGAGCAATTTTGTGAAATGATGATAGAGGTAACACAGATGAACAAAGGAAGAAAGAGGAGAGGAAATAAAACAAGAAATTAGGAAAGAAATGGCGGAACTTAGAAAAGAGCTGCGAAAATCGGAAGAGGTTAGGGAAAATTTGGAAAAAACCATGAATTTAAAACAAAAATGTGAGAAATAGGATGACCGTAATAGAAAGGTAGAACGTTTAGAAAATAGGTTGGTAAATATCGAAAAATCACAACAGGAGTTTAGAGTACGGAAGAGTGTAAATAATGAGAGGAAAATGGCAAGGGAAATAAAAGGCGATTAGAAACGAAAGAAAGAGATGAAAGAAAAAGAAACATAGTGATAAAGGGTCTAAGATTAGAAGGGGGAGTTGACGGAATTAGTACAAAATGTGCTAAAATGCATAGATGCTAAAGTAGAGATTGAGGAATTGCGAAGTGTAGGAAGAGGAACGCGAAGAGGAGAAAGAATTGCACTGGTAAAACTAAAGAAGTGAAACCATAAGATAGGAGTGATGACAAATAAGAGGTTTTTATATGGAAGCCTGGAGAGAATAGAGGATGATTTGATATGGGTCTTTAAAAATATGCAGCCTAAGTTAAGGAAAATAGGTGCAGAGGAAAGACGTAAAGGAAAAAGAACGTGGGTTGAGTATGGTAGAATAAAGCTAGGAGGAGTAAGATGTGATTGGGACGAAGAAAGTAAAGAGATAGTAAGAAATGAGGTACCGGGTAACTAGGAGCCAAAAGCAGGCGATAGGAAAATAGGAAAGAGTAAGAAACAAAAAGATACGAGAAACAAATGTAGGAAGGAATGGATAATATATTACTGCAATATAGCAGGATTCAAGAGGAAGGATACGGAGTTAATAAAAAATTTTGACGCAGCGGGATGTAGCAGTAAAAATGGCAACGTGACTAGACAAAAAACGAATGGGAAAGAGTAAGGAGAAGGTTACGACGAGGTTACAAATGACAACTTCAAAATGCAAAGAGGAAGAATAAAAAATGCAGAGCAGTGGGAGGAATGATAATGGGAGTGAGGAACGAATGTTTGACAGAGAAGGATAAGCAAGAGAGGAAAGAATAAAAAGAAGGATTGATAGTAGAAGAAGTTGTGAAAGGAGGAGAGAAGTTGAAGATAGCGGGGGCTCATGTGAACGGTGATACGCAGGAGAAAGCAGAGGAGATTAAAAAAATAGTGAAAGATAATAAGGCAGAGTTTATCTTTACTATAGGTGGGGATTTTAATGCCTGAAGAAGAAATAGAAGAGGAAGGAAATCAAGACCGGAGAGAGAAAGAAACTCCATAGATAAAGTACTTAGTGGGGCGGTAAAGAAATTTTTAAAGAGCTTGAAGGAGTTGGGATGGTTTATCTTAAACGGAAAAATAGAGGCGGGTCAGGAAGGAGAATATGCACGCTTAGGAAAATAAAAACGAAAGGTAATTGATTACGTGATAGTCGATGATGAGGTAAGGGAGAAGGTCAAGAAACTATAGGTAGGAGATTATATTGATTCGTATCACTTTCCCTTAATAGTGACATGAGAGAGAGAGAAATAGTAGCAATATGAATAAAAAGGAAGCCAAGGTGAAAAGAGCAGGAGAAGAGAATTGGTTAATGGAAGGAAAAGCACAGTTTAGAGAAAAGGTCATAAACGTCAAATATGGGGAAGGAAATGTGGACCAAGAGAATGAAAAAATGATAGGAGAAATAAAAATTGGATTAGAGTGCACAAGCAAAAAAGAAGTTGGTAAAGGAGGAAAGAGACGTGAATTGGATGAGGGTTAAAAAAAGAAAAAGGCGGACAAAAAGGATTGAATAAAATGCGGAAAAGAGAAAATTAGTGGGGATGAATGTATGAGATAAAGGAAGTAGACTGAGTTGCGTGATGAAAAGGACGAGAAAAAGTATAGAAGGTTTGAGGAAGAGGCGGAGAAGGCAAGGACGGAAGAAGACGCCTGGAAAGTAGTAGAGAGAGACATAGAGAGAGAAGAAAGAAGAAAAAGAGTAAATCAGTATATTAAAATGGCAGAATGAACGAAATATTGCGTGGATTTGCTAGGAGCAGTATAGAGAAAAGTTAAGAAAGCAGAAAAATTTGATTCAGGAAAAGAAGAAGGAATAGTGAAAGATGAAAAAGGCAGATGGTGTATATGAGATTCTAAATAAAGCCTGCAAATATAGGGGGACGGAACTAAAGGAATGGGCATGTATAGTGTGTAATACTGTAAAAGGGTATCGAACGGAGAGGCGTGGCCAGAGTTATGGAAAGAAGGAGTAGAGGTTCGACTCCTTGGACAGAGTTGAGATAGAAAAAGTTATGATGAAAAAGCGGATACAAAAAGGCATAATAAAATCCGGTATTATGTTATGGAGCGGAGGTATGAGGATGGAAGCGAAGGAAAGGAAAGAGATTGAGAGTTTACAAGAAAGGTTTATAAGGTGGACGTTGCGGTTAGTTAGACTGAAGGACACCTGAATATATGGTTAGAGAATAAGCGTAAAGGGATAAATTAACAACTAAAGCGAGTGAGAGGACGTGACAAATTGAGACAAAGTTAAGGAAGGGAAAGGGACGGGAGTTACCGGAAAAGTGTTTGGAGGAGGTAGAAGAAAGGAGAGGGAGAGCAGTAGAACTAAAAAGATGGGAAGAAGAAAGTAGGGAGTATTTAGTGTATTTTTAGTGTTCTTGGTTTGATTTTGGTCGCCTTTTTATTTTATATATCAGAAATTTAAAAAAAAAAGGGTCACATGACGCCATTTTACCTTATTTACATTTTTTTTAAGTCAGGGAATTCTATTGGCCAGGGAAAATTCAGGGATTTAAAGAACAAAGAAAGTATAAAGGCAGAGAATTTCTGAAACTTAAAATAATTGTAAAATAGAATAAATTTAAATTTTTCAATCTAAATCTGGAATTGTTATATTTCGTTTATAAAAAAAACTAATTTAAAAATTTGGCGGGTTTAAGATTTTGCTTTCTGAATATTAATATCGTTAAGGAAAAATAAAAAAATGGTCAGCGGAAAATTAGAAAAATTTAAAAATGATTATTTGCGGTAACCCTGATATCGTATACTTGTTAGTAATTTATGTACCTTGTATTTATATCTATCTTTTTTGCAGTTGCTGCATCCATAAGATCCATAAGAGAAAAATCACTTATTTTTTTAAACTCATATTTTCATGCAAAATGTCAAACTAAAATCTTTTGTGGTTGAAAATCCAATTTTTTTAAAAATTGGTTATTTTATTTTAAAAAGCAGTCGATTTTAATAGAAATTGCATCTCTCTTCGATAAAAATTCCACGGTTTGATTAAACATTCAACAATTTTGTTAAGAAGTTACCTTTGTTTATTGTTAAAGTTCATCTCTTTTGTTGCAAATTCTTGATTTTAAGTAGAAAATTTATCTTTTTTTGTTAAAATTGTTTTTGTTATTCTTAATTAATATCTCTATGCTGAAAAGATAAAATAAAATATTTTTACGATGAAAATTCCTCTATTTTTTATTAAATTATCTTTTGGCTTTTAAAATTTACGTATTTTAACAAAAATAATTTAACCATTAAAATTAAGTCCTTTTTTCTAACTTATATTTTCATGTTAAAAATTAAAAATGAAATCTTTTTTGGATGAAAATTAAATTTTTTTAAATTTATGTTTTTAGTTTAAAAATTCATCTGAACCACTTCGATATTTTAGTTTAAAATTCATTTTTTTGGTTAACGGTTTAACTATTTTGCTAAAGATTAATTCCGGTTAAATATTTCATTTTTTTTTTACAAAAAATTATATAAGAATATTATGTATGAGATAAATAAAATAACTTTTTGGATACATTTTACGAGTAATTTCCTCCAAACATGTAATATATAGAGGCAATATTGTTTGGATGATTAATTTTGATATAAAATATAATAAAATAATAATAATAATAATATAATAATAATAATATAATAATTATAATATAATTTAATATAAAAAGTCTGGAAACACCTTAATAACTGTAGAGATAAAATATTATTGAAATGAGTCAAGTTCATTTCTAAAATAACTTTCAACGCGAAATACAATGGTGATCTTTAATTTGACCTTGAATTAGACCTTCAAGGGCATTTCAAGCTATCGAAAGAGTAGGAAATTTTATGTTTAAATATGTACTCGGGTCATGGATCAGTTTTGCCCTTGCAGTTTAGCTGAAGGTCATTCAAACCTAAACAAGGTTCGTCTTGGATTAATGGGACGGATCTGTATTTTCTTAGATCAAGGCCATTTTTGGAGCATTCTCTACGGAAAGCTAACGGCGACCTTCAACTTGACCTCGAACTTGACCTTCAAGTTTATTCTAAGGTCAGCTTTGTGTTCTATATCGAGGTGCTGGATTAGTATAAAAATTCATAATCGCTTCTATTTGGCAAAACTGTTTCTTAAAAAAATTATGAGGAGAAAGTTGATGCGATACTTCAAGAATAGGGATTATTTAGGTTTCAATAACCTTCAGCAGACCTGCAAAATCAGATACGACCTATGACCTAAGTAAATATTTAAACGTAAAATTTCTCATTCTTTTGATTGCCGATGTCAAAAATAAGGGTTCCCATTTTAAAATACAATGTTGACCTTGAAATGACCTTACAGGTCAAGTCAAAGGTTCAATTGAAGGTTACCATTGGATTAATCGTTTAAAGCTACTCCAAGAATGTCTTTAACCTGTGGAAATAGAGAGCCATCCTGTTAACTCAAGCCGGACCTTGCTTAAGTTTGAATGACCCTCAGCAGACGTGTAAAGTCACACCTCACCTATGACCTGATTGCATGTTTAAAATAAAACATTTCTCGCTTTTTCGATAGCCGATGACAAAAATAGGGGTTTCCATTTAAAAACACAAAGTTAACCTTAAAATGACCTTAGAGATCAAGTTTGAGGTGAAATTAAATGTCACCCTGTATATTTTTTCTTAAAAATATAAATTATAGTAAAACTATACACGACCGAATATTATGTGTGAATAAGTATGTATATATCTATGAACTTACTATTTAAACAGGATATGAACTTAAATAAAAACATTTTATTAATAAACAGATTTATAATCGTCTGGTAAACTGTATTGATGTTCAACTATTAATTTTCGAACTACAGTTCAATTTTCTAAATAATGATTTAATTTATAATTACAGTGAATGAACTTAAAAAAATTTTATGAAAAATTTAATACGCTTATAATTTGTCATTATTTTGGTCAGCAGAACTGTGTTTTAAAGTCAATAAATTAAAAATTCACGCTTAAAAATATACATTAAAAATTAAGATGTTTATAAAGTGAAAGAGTTGAGCATTAGGAATTATAAACTAAATAATTTTATTCTTCTAAAATTTTTCAAAAATTCTGTAAAGATTTTTCAACTCGAATTTACTCTTTGAATAATTGTTATGCGAACACTACTGTAAAACCCTTTTTTATGGATGAATGGTTGCCTATTGGACAATCTTCGACCTCATCTCTGGTCAGTTGTTGAACCACGCTGCTATTCATATTTATTTTCGCCCTCGTCGACCCAATAGCAGCAAATGTATATAGTCCACGAAAAAATGTTTGTTTGTTTGATTTTTCAAAAATTGCACAGACATCACCATTGGGCTTTGATAAAACAATTCGTTCTTCAGTTGGCATGGGCACAAGGGCATTGCTTTTGATTCTCAATAGAATTGGTTTATCGGGAGGAAAAGTATATCTTCGAAGTTCGTATATCTGGTTCGGATTTTTGTTAAGAATAAGTCGAACAAACCTAAGTTGATCAAGTGTAAATCCAAGTACGGTAGAAGAACGATTTCTGGCAGGAGTCCTAGACCTAGCACGAAGATTAGACTCGGCAGGAGGACACCTGGCAAGAGAATGCGATCTGACAGGGGAATTCGATCTGACAGAAGAAAGCGGCCTGGCAGGAGAAAGAGGCCTGGCAGGAGAAGAAGCAGAAGGTTCGTCAAGAGAAACATTTGAAATAGGTTTACCATCAGGCAAGCAGTCGAACTGAGTACTCAATTCTGAAAAACGAGAAACGGATGATTAAATTTGCCTGGGTTGAGAAAACGCAGGACTGAATCATTCAAATATTATAAACTGAGAGATTAGGGTGGATCTCTTTCTAAAGAAACCATTTTTTGGTTTTGAATATTTATTTTTATTTTTTGTTGTTGAAAATTCATCTTTTTGGTTGAAAGTTTTACCACTTTTCAAAAAATTATCATCAATTGATAATTCAACAAGGGTAAGAGCACTAATGCTTGGCACCCCCTCTCGATTGATGGTACATTTCTCTATTACACCATTAATAATTAAAAATTAATTCCCTTTCGGGCTCTAGATTTTATGAAATAATAAGATAATAGAAAAAGCTAGCAAATTGTAGATAATTTCAGTTTTCAATTTACCCCTAGCAACGTTATAATTAACTTAAGTAATTATTTTCAATTTAAATCACTCTATGAATGAAAAGACTAAAGGAAAGGCAAAACTAGTATTTTAAAGTAAACTACTGGAGCTGCACTTAAAAGAATTAAAAGAATCTATGGAATCTATGGAATTCATGGAATTGGCAAAATTCACGACATTCAAGGAATTCGCAGAATTCATGGAAACGAAGGAATTTTAAAAATTTCGGCAAGTTTAGGAATTCATGGAGTTCAAAGAAATAGTGAAATCCATCAAAATTCACCAAATTCAATGAAGGCCCGGAATTCATAAAATTCATAAAATTCACGAAATTAATTACATTTGCGGAATTCATGAAAATAAAGGAATTTGCGAAATCTTTGAAATTCGCGGAATTCAAGCTACTCACAGAATTCATGGAATTCGTGCTATTCATGGAACTCAATGGCTTAAAGGAATTCGCAAAATTCATGGAATTAAAGGAATTTGCGAAATGTATGCCATTCATAAAATTCACTGAATTAATGGAATTCAAGGAATTTCAGGAATTCGCGAAAATTGCCGAATTCATGAAATGAAATGAATTCACGTGGTTGATAGAAATCACGGAAATCATGGAAATCATGGAATTTGAGGAATTAAAGGAATTCACTGAAATCACGGAATTAAAGAAATTCACTGCAATTATAGGATTCGCGAAATTCACGAAATATGCTTATTGTATGGAATTCACGAAATTCATAGAATTCATGAAATTCGTGGAATTCGCGGATTAACTGTAATCGCGAATTATACGGAAAGCAAGAAACTGACGGAATTCATGTAGCGCCCGAAAATCACAACATTCATGCGATTCGCGGAATTCACGGGATTTGCCGAAATAACGGAAATAAAAGAAGTCACGAAAATTCGGGAATTCGCAGAATTCAAGGAATTAGCGAAATTTATAGAATTAAAGGAATTCGCTTAATTCATGAAATTCATGGAATTTACGGGATTCATATGATTCATGGAATTCATGGAATTGGTGAAATTCACGAAATTCAAAGAATTCGCAGAATTCATGGGAGTGAAGGAATTTAAGAAATTTAGGGAATTTGAGGCATTCATGGGAGTCAAGAAAATTGTGGAATTCATCGAAATTCACAAAATTCATAACATTCACAAAATTAATGCCGAATTCATGAAATTAAATGAACTTACGGAATTAATAGAAATCACGGAACTTATGGAATTCACGATATTAATGGAATTTATAAATTCACGAAATTCATGAACTTTACGGAATTCACAGAATAAGCTCAATGTTCGGAATTTACGGAATTCATAAAATGCATGGAATTCGTAAAATTCATGGGATTTGCAGAAATCACGGAAATAAAGGCATTCACGAATTCACGAAATTGAGGGAATTCGCAGAATTCAATGAATATGCAGAATTTAAAGAATTCAAGGAATTCGCGGCATTCATGGAATTCACGAAATTCCTAGGATTCATGGAATTCATGGAATTAGCAAAATTCACGAAATTCAAAGAATTCGCAGAATTCATGGAAAAGAAGGAATATACTAAATTTAGGAAAGTTCCAGAATTCATGGGATTCAAGGAAATAGTGGAATTCATCGGAATTCGTCGAATTTGAGGAATTCCTGGAATTCGAGGAATTCCTGGATTTCGAGGAATTCCTGGAATTAAACGATTCAAGGAAGGCCCGGAATTCATGAAATTCACGAAATTAATGAAATTTACGGAATTTATAAAAATAAAGGAATTCACGAAATCTATAGAATTCGCGGAATTCATTGAATTTAAATGAATTCACGGAATTAATAGAAATCACGGAAATTATGGAAATCACGAAATTCATGGAATTTATGGAATTCATAGGATTCATGGAATTGGCGAAATTCACTAAATTCAAGGAATTCGCAGAATTAATGGAATTGGAAATTCAGGATATTCAAGGAAATAGTGAAATTCATTGGAATTCAGGGAATTCGTTGAATTTTATGAATTCCTTGAATTCTGTGATTTACATGAATTCCGCGAATTTCATCATTCCCGGGAATTCCATTAATTCCATGAATTCCGTTAATTCTTTAAATTTTTTTATTCCTCGAATTCTTTGAATTCTCGAATTCCATAAATTCCGCGGTGTTTACAACAAATTAATAAATTTGTAAATTTTATATTTTTGTGGAAAAACCTAATTTATTTCGTTTATAAAAGATTCTATATTAAAAGAATTGTAAGATTAAATGAACATTATTTTATTGTTTATAATCAAGGAAAATGAGAGATTAGGGGTCTTAGTGAGGGCCTATAATGCGTTACGTAATTTAAATACGGTCCCTGACGTATGCAAGAAATTAGACAATAATGTTCAACCGTGCGGCTTCAAAATTGATACCCGTTGAGACATTCGGATAAAGGACAATAACGGCACTATTGAGAGCGGCACTATTAGGAGCGGCACTTTTGGCAGTGGCACTATTGAGAGTGGCCCTTTCGAGAGCGGCTCTATTGATAAGGTGGACCGTAATTACTAAATGTACTAATTTTGACGAGCATATTTGCACACGCTTAAAAAAAGGTATCTAAAATTATGGATATATCATATAACACATCTATAATTTCAAGTTCTATGGTATTTATTTTAAACTGAATTTTATGATTATAGTCACCAAAAGAATCGAAGATAACTGACGCGAATAAGGCCCAGAGAATTTTCATCGTTTTAATTGTAGCAGAAACTGATGAAAATACTAAGAAAGAATTTAATTAAGAACGAAATTGATTTTTATTCAACTCCTTCATTAGCCTATATAGTCTACACGATAGTCCTTATCTCTTACAATCAAAAATAAATGTTGTACCTTTGAGATATTTACATCTGATAAGAGTCAGCTCACAGAAAAAAAATTTGTTTACGAGTTTAACTAAAACTGATGTGGTGAATTATAAATTTCGATGATAAATGAACAAATAAAATGAAAAAGTGATTTTCAAAGAAGGTGTTGAAATATGCCTAATTCATATTTATGTGACAGTTATTCTGCGTATTATTGCATTTTTAAACTGAAAAACATAACTTTTTATCAAAAAATGAAATATTTATACTAATAATTAAAAAAATTAAATTAAATTATTGAAAAAAAAACGAATTTTCTACCAATTACTTGATTACCAAAAATTAAATTATTCAACTTTCAAGAAATAATGGTGAACTTGCTATATCTCAATTGTAACAAAAATTTGAATTCTTACTTAAAAAAAAACAGTTTCGACCAATAATGAAATAGGTAAACTTTTAACTGCAAAATTTTTTTTTTTTATTAAAAATATACATTTTCTACAAAATATTTCAATTTACAACTAAAGAGTTAATCTGTTAACTAATATTTTAAATCGTCAACTAAAAAATAAAAAAAAACAAACCTAAAACAAAAACATTAATTAATCACAAAAGTATATATATATATATAGATATATATAGATTATTTGTATAAACTTTGTTGAAATTTTA
>JAAAKG020212802.1:0-22393 GCA_010014905.2 Druon quercuslanigerum | reverse complement strand
GATATTATTGATTGAAATAAAAATTTAAAATTCTTGTAATTATAGTTCTCATTTATTACCCACATAATAAATTCTTTGAAAAAAGTAAATACGATTCTCCAGAAGAAAATAGTCTTTACGATGATTTACAAAGACAGAGTATACATCAAATGTATTCTACTTTGCGCGTGTTGTTTCTTCAGATATGCTAACACAGAAACATAAGGCACTGTAGCAAAATAAAACACAGTTGATATAAACACTCTGTTTTTGGAAATATTCGTTAAAAATTTTTCTTTGGCACAATTGTATTATCATATGACCCCTACTAGTATCCGATCAGGCCCGAACTAGCGCAAGTCGGTTCACCTGCCTAGCCCCAGACTAATCTAATGTGACGCTAATGGTCGTGGGCTAGTTAGATGACCCGACAACCCCCCGACTTTAAGTGGGGTCAGCTGGTCGGGAACCAGACTAGGTCCCCATTTGAATTTCTACACGGGATAGCCTGATCAAAATAAGACTTCAAAGACTGTGTGGTAAGCTTTTCAGATTTTTGCTATAACTTTCCTAGGTCATGCCAGAAGTCGAATTATAAGTTCAAAATTCGATAAATTCGGGCATTTTTTACCTTCTCGCGAGGTATATTCTCTTTAAAAGGTCAAAATATCTCTTTTTTTGGCTGTAGTATACGCACGATAAAAAATTAAGATTTAAGTATTTGTATTTATTTAATAGTGTAGGCAGTTTATAAAAAATGATAAATGAACACTATCTGGTACGGCGGACCCCATCCAAGGACATCTGCCAAAAATCAGACCTCTGAAAAATAGTTTTTCTATGATTTTAAGAATAAAAACACTGATGATGTAATTTTAAATAATAAACAATTATTTTTGATGATGCATTTGTGTCACATACAAAATAATTTTTTTTACAATGTATTTTGTAATTTAATTTTTGCTTCTTATTGCTTTTTACATCTCTTTGTTTTCAATAATGAAACTAAAAACTGTTTTCTTTAATAATACAATCCATGATTCATTACAGTTTAACAATTTTATAGAAAACAGGTAAGAACTGACAATAAGAACAAATTCTCTTACAAAAAATATTGTAAAATAATTATTTGCCGTAAGATTTCGACTTTTGCTCATAGAACAAAAACAGTTTCTTTTTCATAAGACCTAACTGATAACATCATTTTAATTCTTAAGACAACTTTGTTCCCAGGGATCTGATGTGTTGGCACAACCCATACATTAACTTTCATTGCACTACACTTCTGCGCTGAGAAAAATGATTTGCTTAACAAACAAAAAAAGAGACATTATTGAACACTATAAGGAATTTTTGTTTGAGAATCTTTTATCTTTATTTTGGAATGATCTCTAATCATTTCCTTTCTTAAATGATGAAAAACGTAGTTGCTGCCAGAAAACGATTTACTTATAGCTCAGAAGAAGTGCAAAATAAGGTGATTTTCCTCGATTTGACTTTAGAATTTAGAATTATAAACATAGCTTCTTTACTTTATTTTACAAACTAAATCCCAAGATTCCTTGGCGAAGGTAAGAGCTAGTAGACGAAATTCTTTTTAATTCAGTAAAATTCATTTTGATTTGAGAATTCTTTCGGGTAATCACAATTTCGTCTATAATCGTGGACTATCCTGGCGTGATTTAATTGTGATTAATTAAGCAAATACTTTGTAAGTTGAACGCATTTTATTGAATCAACTTTTCTCACTTTTCCGTTTTCTCGCATGAATGAGATATTTTATTATGTCTACAAAATAAACATGTTCATTTAACAAAACCATATTGTTAGTTATAACAAATGATTCTATTGCTTTTACAAAAATATGCCTAATCCTCTTAAACATACTTATTCAACCAATAGAATTTTTTGTTGCACCCGAAAATAAATGTTGTTGAGCATACCAAAGTTTTGGTTTGGATCAGTCAAACGGGTTTGCTTCTTCTACAGCAATCGAAAAAATTAGTTGGGACAACCAAACTTTTATTCATCCAAAAAAATCATTCTTCTCGCCAAAACTGGTTCAGCACGTTACTTAAAAATTCATTGTCAAAAAATTGCTAAGTAATGCCACCGTTACAAATCCGTGAACACCCTCACATACATGTTTAAATTCGCCGAACTTGACAATTTATTCACGCAAGATAATGGAGCACACCCCTAGAGAGTGAATTCTCGAAAGCCAATTATGTATATCTCGCAACGATATTCTCGGCCAATTGAGTTTAGCAGTGCTTCGTTAGAATCTCTCTGGGCTAGAGTGAGCATCATCAGGATTGGTCGTAGGGCATTCCGCTGCTGCGACCGCGAAATGGCGAATAATACGATCTGGCTGGGTGTGGTTACAGCTTTAATTCTTTCTAGTCGCTACCCTTGCTTCGTAACTTGGCGCGGGTATGGTGAGACCCCTTTTTATTTCGAATCGTGTGGTGGTAAGTGTCTAGCCCGGCTGCGATTATAGGTCAGCCGACTATACACAGTGGGGCAGAATCCAGAAATCGTGGCCAAAACCCAGAAATTAAATTTAATTATATGCACCTAAAGTGCATGCTAAAATGTTAATTAAGAGTTAAACTATTATATTGTGCGTTATTTAAATTTTTTTGACAAAATCCATATATTTACAGGCGTGGCGAAGTCAGTCTTTCTGCCAACCAGAAATGAAAACATTTTATATATTTTGAATCTTGAATTTTTATTGAAAAATTAGTAATCAGTGACATAAAAAACGACTAATAATATGTTTTTACAGAAATCCAATATAATCAAATATAATAACAAATTTGTGTGAAAATCGCATATTTTTATAGTAAAATCTATAGTAAAAAAACATTTATTTAAAACTTTCGTTCGCATTGTTAGGATTCTGCCTCATTGTGGACAACCAAGAATGAAAGATTCTGATTGTCGTAAACGTGTAGTTGGTACAAACCAAGAATCTGACATAAAAATGAATACGGCACTTGAACCGCATAATTATATTTGCTTTGGAATATTGCGAATTTGGGTTAATGAAACCTTACTGCGAGCATACTCATTTTCAGGTTAACGCCATGTACATGCGTTTATTAAAACTAGAGACGAAATTTGCAGAAGTGGCAAAAACTTTATAGCCAACCTAATTATTTTAATTAAGCTCAAATTAAAGTTTCCCCGCAAACTGCAGATTTAAGTTCCTATTTCAATCGCAATTCAATAATTGAGTAATTATAAGTATTTAAATGCGTCTATATTGGTTTCCATTATCTCGAACGCGCAATGCTTTGCTTGATTTTATTCTAGAGTAATTTAAATTTATGCTGCAATTAATTAAACGAAAGTTCAGAGCAGCTAACCTATCCCAATGCTTCGAGCTATCACATATTCAACGTTGTTTCAACCCCGTCGTAGTTCTATTGTACAATTATTCACATACAACGGCATTTGTCTCGTCGAGAGATTTTTCTCTTTCCAAGTGAGATGGATGCTGAAAAATTTCCGACTATACTATAACGCAGTATTATTGATTTATTGTGACGGACGAGAATTTAATTATCTTTTTAGGGCACGGAAATATTAATATATCCGCTGAATTAATTTGTAATTACCTGAACTGCTGAGTTCTTTCCAATGGATAAAGGTAATTCAATTAAGGCGATAGCGTATTTTGAAAGTATCCATATTGAAGAGTTTAAACATTTTTCAACTTTTATGTTTTATGTACAGAACTCCTGCGAAAGTTTCACGTTTCTAAAGTAATCGATTACAAGTTTGGACCTGAAGTAGAAAGTAATATCAGTTATAAACCAGAAAGGATAAGCATTTCGCTGCTATCATTGCTTAGATGTGCACTTGTTAATTAATTATTCTGGTTGGAGGCTTTGTTTTCAGTTTTCATTAAATATACCTTTTGGCCTAAAGTTATAATAATAATAATATGTAAGGCTTGAAACTTTTCCTTTCAGCATTTAGGTTTTCGATTGAAATGAATGGATTGCTTGAATATGCAAATAGTGTGCTATTAAATTTTTTAATGCATAACTTATCACAATTTTCAGAAAAAATTATGTATGATATAGACAGAAGAGCTGAAAAAGATAAGAGTATATTCTCATGATTGCAAGAGCCTTCTGAGTTTCTTGAAATATCTTGTGAGCCGTGTATAACAGAAGGTTCCAGAACACGCTTCAATTTTCTCGACTACATAAAAGAAGATGCTCAGATTAAAAAATGAGTAAAGAGTAAAAGGAAAATGAACGTGTTGTACAAGGATGAATAGAAGGTTGCACATGCTAACTTATGCAAAAATTTAAATGGATACTGAATACAATTTTAAATTTTGAAGGAATTTTTATTTAGAGGTTAATAAAATTTACTTATAAACATCAATATGTTTATTTTAAAGAGAATTTATTTCTTTTATGTATTTTCTAAATAGGATCTTTAGAGATTTTGGATTTTTATTTAAAATTTTTATTTAAAAATTCTATTAACAGTGAAAAAAACTCAAAATTGGGATGTAAGAAAATATTAAAGGCTTCCAATTTAAAAAGTGTCCGAATATTAAAAATTTAAACTTTGTATATTTCTTAAGGTTAATTAAATTAAAGGTTTTTAATTTAAAAATACGAATAAAGAATGGTAAAAATCGTGTGTAGTGACTGCAGAGTTATATTTGCGTAGAGAATAATATCCTAGTATTTTTTAAATAATTAGAAAAAAATGGAAAACCAGACATTATAAAATGTTACAAAAGATAACCATTTTTTTTCTGTATAATAATATTTTTAAGGTGCTCAATACATACACTTTGTAGAATCTAAACTATTTAATTTAAAACAGTTTATTTGGGGTCGTACATTTTGTATGCCCTCTAAATTCAAACAGTGCTCAATATCAACTACATACTTCTTGCATTTAAAATTATAAATTAAAATTTTTCATTATAAAGAAGGTTGTAGCAACATGTACTAAAATATCTCCCTATAAATAATTTACATAGATTGTTTATTTTTAACCATTTAAATATGAAATTTCTTATTTCAAATGCTTTAAATTCTTAAATGGATCACTTTCAGAAGCTCTGAATTTAAGAGGGTGCGATTTCGTTAACAAAAATAAATGTAAACTAACCGCGAAAAGAATTTGAGGCTGTTGGTAAAAAGGTATAGAAAAAATTCTATTTTTAGTTTGTAAAATTTTAAACCTCATAAAACTACACCCCGTCAATTTTAATTATGTAATTATGTTTATTTTTTGACACATCTTATTAAAAATTGATCATCTTTAAAAGCCCATGATTATATATTCATATATTTTTAACCCTTCTAATTAGAAATGGTTTAACTTTAAAGCTTTTAATTTGGCATTGTATACAATTAATCTAATGTAGATTATTTAGATTTAAATTTGTTCGATTTGTCACATTTTTAATGTCAGATTGTATAACTGTCAGGGATTTCAATAGTTCGAATAAAAATATATTCCACTTATTCTTTTCTCTTGGAAATATTTCAAGCTCTCATTTTTGAATGATTCAAGAGCTTCAAATTCTGTTCCTATAAGAATTTTTATTCTATGTAAAGAACCGAATTTTCAAATATTATAAATTACCATATCTTTTTAACTCTTCAATGCAATGTGTTATTCAAGCGGTTCACCTGAAACCAAATAATATTTTCCGTTATTTCAAAAATCAATTTTGAATGATATTTATAGGAAAAGTTTAAAAAATAAAATAGCGATTTTCAAATACTATAAATGACCATAACCCCCGTAATTTTTAATTCAATATAATAATAGTATGGGTTAATCAATTTTTCTTAAATGCAGGAATTTCTTTATCTTTCCATGATCTTTGAATTATCTCGATGAACTTAAGTGTTACTATGGAAAATACATTTTTAAATATAAACAATTATGCCTAAAAAGTGTGCTAGAAGTCAGTTTTAAGATATAAGTGACGAAAATAAGCCCTCCCAATTTCATCAATTTATCTGAAACCGTCTTTAATTCGACGTGTTCACACCAAAATGCGAAACTTGTACATGCATAGATCCAGATAATTCCATGTTGAGGAACGGTCAATTAAATGGATTACAATTTTGTAGAAATAATTAAACTTTAAAGCTTCCTCTATAAGAAAAGAAAAGTTCTATGCATTTGTCAATAAATTTGTAACTTTTCTTGAGAATTATGAAAATTAAAGTTTTTTTTTATTTCTAAAAGAAGACTTTGATAGCTACGGGGAAACAACTCGTATAATCTTGTATATTTCTCGGTTATCCGAACTGGTGATCCAGTGTGATCCGCGAAATTCAGTGTAATCAGGAATAATTCAATTATAATTAAAATAATTTGAAGTAATTTATGTAGATAATCCAAACGATTTTCAGCTATTTTGTTAAAAATCTTTTGCTTCTGTTGAAAATGAATTTCCTCAACTCAAAATTTAAATATTCCATTTTTGTTTAAAAATTGATCTTTTGTATTTGAAAATTCATTCACTATTTTCTTGTAAAATCATTTTTTTCTGGTTGAAAATTAATTTTTCAAACTGAAAATTAAACTATTCTATTTTTTGTTGTCAATTTATGTTCTTACTTGAAAATTCATGTATTTTTTATAATTTAATCTGTTTTGCTAAAGAAAATTAATCTTCTTGGCTGAAACCTTAACCATTTAGTTAAAAGCTCGTATTTATTGGTAAAAATTTTTCTTTGTCGTTAAAAATTATTCTTTTTACGTTGAAAATTAATGTGCTTATTAGAAAATAAATACGAATTGTTTGGCTGGAGATGCATCGTTTCAATTAAAAACTCATCAGTTTTGGTCAATATCTTCTGATAAAAATATAATTATTCAAGTTTTGGTGGAAAATGTATCTTGTTTAATTGTAAAATTCAACCACTTCATTAAAAATTCATGTATTTTTTTGATAATTCGTCTTTTTCTATAGAAAACTTGTTTGCTTGGTTAAAAGCTCATGTTTTAGGTTGCGAATTCAACTTCTTGGTTTAAAAGTTTATATAAATAATTTTAAATTAAAAATTTGTGTTACAAAGTAATCCTTTTTTATTGGAAATTCGCGTGAATCTATAGTTTAATCCGAGTAACCTACCATAATATAATCCAGAGTAATACTATAAAATCCGGAGTAATCTTAGGTAATCCCGAGTAATTCTATATAGGGATAATCCGATAAAATCCGAGTAATCCACTTCCACTGGGCCGGATTTTTAGGAGTTGTTTCCTCCTCGGGAAATAGTGATGAACAGAGATACCTAAATTTAATTAAAAATAATATAGTCCATTAAACTAAAACCATTTCTCAATTTGTCATAGCTTTATTCTATGCATTTCTGGCATTAAAATGAGTTTACTAAGAGCGGTCCATATTTCACTGATGCATTCCTGACAATTTTCCGTCGCCACTGAATTTGGAAACGCGACTTGAGGTAATATTCTATGCCATTGTCGATAACACCTTGCCGGATAATAAATGCGAATGAAGCGTGACCTTTTTGCTAGCTCACACCCATAGCAAAGATAATGGGTTTCTACGTGTTAGTCGCACGCGACAGGGTTTGCACCCTAGAGTGAGTCTCGCTTATACGAAAGAGGCTTTGGCTTTGACTCACGAGCAAAAACGGCCTCGATTCCTACGAATGCAAATTACCACTAGGTTTCATTCCATTTCCTTTTCTTCGCTTCTGTTCCACTGCGCTTCAGCTTTCAGGTCCCTGGCGGGTCATTTGATCCTCTCAAAGTGATGCCGACGAATTCTCTCCTTCCATTTGATGCAGAAGAATTTGTTTCCGGTAATTTATCTAATGAAATTTCTCATTAATTCATTAGAAATCCGTAGTGCTATCACCAGCCTGTGTATACATTCGCAAAGAGCGGGGAACGGCTCTACCTGTTCCCGTTCGCTCCATTTGTCACGTGTCAGCATATCTTCCGGTCCTGTTAACTTAGTTAACTTATCACTCATATCAATCTAGTGGATCGCACAGGGCTTTGGAATTGTTGTCTCGTGTTTCTTAGCTTCAATATTCGTTCACCTAGATACATTGAGATACATTTAGCATTAAAATGATCCATGGTGGTAATGAAAGATATTAGTTTCCGTGAATCATGAATTCGTGTTTAAGACGTCCCTCTTTAAGCTTGAATTCGTGAAATTCAATTAATTACTAGTCAGTTTCCACTGATTTTCATAGGGACACTTTTCTAACGATTTCAATCATTGAAAATCCACTGGCAAAGAGTCACCAAGAATCCGTGGAATTCCACTGATTGAAGTCTGTAGAGTTCAGATGAAAACAAGCCAAATAAACCTCTGGAAACGCCTATCTGAAAAGTCCACGGGAAGCAGATATAATTGACAAAAAAATATTTTAGAGCATTTCCCTTTTCTTATTAAATGACACTGTTAAGAGAACGAGCATAAATTTCATGAACTCTTGGGGAGGGGGGCAGGTCAACGATTTTTCTTGGTGTCTTACATGTGAGGCAGGGGTGAGGGGCTTGAAATTATTTTTTTGCGACTCACTGCAAAACAAAAGTTGAACATATTTGACTGGAAATCCAAAAACATGCAATGATGTAAAATATTGAGGAACGAACTTACATATAAAATATGTTTGTAAAATAAAGATTAAAACTTAATTAAATTAGTTTAAGGAAATAAAATATGCTAATAAAAAGAAGTACTTAGTTTTACACACGTAAAAATTTATCATTTCTGCCAAGTGTAAAATGTTGCAAGATAGGACAAAATTTGTGTGGTCTGACTTGAAAAGAGTAGAGTCCGAAATCAAGAAGAGTTCATTAAAAATTTTAGCATATATTTTATAAGCAAACTTTCCACTTTTCTAAGATAATATTGCAAAAGAATTAAAAAGAACTTTAATGTTTATTTAAATTACTATTTATTTAGTCTATACAATATAAAAATTCCTACTTATTAATCGCAAGCTTCACAGTCTTTCGACTTTGGTTTCCACTTTAATGCGGACTGAATTAATTGAAACCAACAAAACGGCTAAAAATCAAAAGGGTCAATAGAAACAATGGAATTTTTTTATTTTTGAAAACTTATAAAAAAAATATTTCGCATGTAACTAAAAATGTGTTTTATATACCGTAACGGTTACGGCCTTTTGGACCCTTCAATTGTAATATCCAACTATTTTTGTTGAAAAGTTCCTTCTTTTCGATTTGATTTTTAATTTAAATCATAATCAACAAAAGTCCTACATCTTTAGATTCTGTACCTATATATTTAAATATTGAAACCTTAATAGTTACTAAAAATATTCAGTTTTTATGCTTTTTGGCCAGTGTCCAAAACGTATCACCATCCTTATTTCCGAACCATATCGCACGCCTGTCCAAAACATGTTATGGACAGATTGTAGGGTTTTCTTGTTTTGCTCTTTGTATATATGCAGCGATAACATATTCTGTTCGAAATAAATAAATAAGATCATCAAATGTTTCAATATTCTTTTTTCCGTTTGTTGTATTTTGTGTAACCGGCAAAAGAAAAGTAACATGGAGAAAATATTGACAGAATATCATAGTTCAGAAGCTCTTTCATTTTGATTCTCACCTCTTGTCTTTCTCGTGAAACGTTCCACATTTTGATTGACAGTTCGTACAGTAAAAGGCATTCGATTGAAAACATATCAATCACAATTCACCTCCAGGCTAACTTTTTGCAACCCCAGAATTCCGGCAAAGAAGTGACGGTTAATCAGTCTGAACATTAAAGGAAAACTTGACGTTGAAAATAATGAGAAAACGTTGCGTCTTTGTATTCACTCTTGCATTATAAGGATGTTTTTAAGAAGTTAATAATAAAACCTTGAAAAAGTTGGTATATAATAATTTACTGGTGAACAATATTGTTTTTATACATGAATGAGAAGAGCCTCATTGGGTTTTTTCAAATTCTGGCCTAGAAGGAACCTAAAAATGTAAATTTACTTTGAAAAAGAGGTCTCGTGAATAGATTTTAATTTTTGAAAGTGCACTTTAATTAGACTTTGCCGCGATTCTTCTTCTTGACTGTCTAATCAACTGTCTGAGAAAGCGTAAAAAGGAAAAAAGAAAATCTTTAAAAAAAATCCTAATTAATTAAGAATAGTGATCATTTAGAAATGTTTGCCGGATTAATCAGTGAAAATTCTTTATCGAAAAAAACCCGCGCTAAAGTAGTTTCGAAGCGTTGATATCATTTCATGAGAACTATGCTTTCTCATAAAAGACTTTTTTCTATTTATTATATTTTATACATAAATTATTTAAACGCGATTGTTTATTATAACAAAATGTTAGTAGATCCAAGCAAGAAATCTTTGATTATTTATTTAATTAAAAATAATGAATTCCATGCCCAAAATGTTGGTGTATTTGCAAAATTTAGATTTTTTTCTGCTATAAATGTCACATAAAGTAACAAATCTATGGGATCATACTTTTAATCATTTGACCTCATCATTACGAATAAATGTAGTACTATGATATTACTTTATTCCACAAACACAAGAAGTTTTTTGTCACAATTGTTAGAAAAAATTTTTAATCTCTACATATTCGTACTTCAATTGGGTATATAATGTTTCTAGCTCTTCTTTTGTCATTCTAACGATATTTAACGAATCGACCGCAATTGTTTTGTTAAGAATGAAGATATTTCATTATACTTTGCGTATTCAATTTTGTTTTTCTAAATATAATATAAATTGCAAAAAAATTCAATTCTAAAACAATTTTTGAGAAAAATCTAAACGTTATTTTATTCACATCCGATCTGGCTCTAAACTTAATTACAGATAAACACTATTGAGGAATGGGATCTCTTTAAATTGTTTTCGAGTTTGCATAAATAGAGTAATGTTGAAATCTACCCGAACACACGCGCGTTTTTAAGATGTCATTTTTTTGGCACTTGAGGTCAAATTACGTCGAGACATGTCAAAAAATGAAGTTCGAGGTCAAATGATTCAACCCTGAATTCAGTGACATTTAATTAAAAGGTTTCGAAGTTCTGGGCGCAAAACCTTATTGTTTTGCCCGGGTGTGTGTCCGCCCGTCCAGCACTCAGAGCCTGTGTTCGTTTATGAATGTGTTTGTTTGAATTTAATTGAATTACCTACTTGAATTTCTACATAACACAAGCATTTCCAAAAATTATGAAAATATTTCGCAAATGTCTAAGCAGACAAAGTTATTGGAATTACGGCAACGCTTTTTGAAACTTCATTTGCTTTTTCTAGGATTTTTTTATTGGTAAAAAAGTACAAAATACTACAATCTTATCTGCTACAATATCATTAATCTCTAAGGAAGTTTCACTGATTCAAATTTAGAGTCAGAATCGATGAAGTGACTTTAACTTATTTTGATTCACTTGAATACTTGAATTAAATTTCATTCAGGTTAAATTGAACTTTAATTTAATTATTTCTCCTAAGCATTAACTTAAATTCAGATAAAGTCACTAATAATTTATTTCAGTAGATTTAATTTGTGTTCATTACAATTTATTTGAATTTACTTAAACGCTATTGTTTTTGAAGTAAGAATAATTTTTGTAAGACCCAAAAACAAGGATAAAATTGGTTGCATTCTTTGCGTCAATTACACTTATTTTAACTAATAATTAACAAAATTAGACTGAGAATTTGGAGTGCGATTTCCCTAATACTGATACTTCTCAGTTAAACAAAAAATTGCCGGCATATTCTCTGACATTTTATGTGAAGAGTAAAACTTTATTTCGAAGATTTTAAACAAGTGACTTGCTTTGACTTCTTCGTGATATTTTTCCCTCAGTGGTCTTATTTAAATATCAAACTGGTCGGAGCGAGACGCTTTTAAATCTTTAAATACTTTTATTAAAGTGAATCTCCCTTTAAGGAAGAATTCTTAATTTGAAAAGAATTTTAAAATTATTTCTCTAGCTTTTCTGCAACTGTATGTATATCGTTCTACATGAACTCATAAATTTGACATGCAGCCCTCTGAGTGAAATTTGAAGCAGCAAATAATGGAAGAATAGATTAGGTGATTCTTGGTCAACAGTCTCTAGTGACCCCATCTTGGATGCAGAGAAGTGAAAGATATAACGAGTATCCAGCTCCAGATCCACGTTCTGGTTGTATCGTTACCTCGGCTACGTAACGACATAACGAGTTGTCTACATGGGCTTAATTCAAACTACCCTAAGCCAGGCTGGGTACGGAGAAGCTGGAGGCGGACGTCGTTTCCAAGCGAGGTGAGGGTGGGGTGCCTGCAGCGTTCGGAGAATCGAGTTCGTGCTTCGAGTATCAACCAACTAAGAATCTACCCCGCGGCTGGGCAAACGTTTGTGGCTTCCACCTTTCTGACCCCACCATCATGGGACCTAAAGCTTATATATATTTTTTTTTCTTTGTAAGAACACATTAACAATATAATGCCGCTCTACCTGTTTGTGTGAGTCCATCAGTCATATTTGTTAAGCTCCCATTCTTCCACACTCATTACAAAATATTTTTTATTCATAATGAAGACTCGTTGAACCTAATGTAAAAGGTAGGTTGTGTTAAAACAGCATATCATCCACCAAGGGGGAAAACGGGACTTTTGCCATAAGTGTTTTTTTTCTGTACGGTTTTTATGTGAGCATGCACGAGCCGCAGGCGAGATACTGCAAAAATATACGAGTTGCAAAAAGTCCCCAACCCCTTAATGCGTATGATACTTTTAAGGGCAAATTCATGATTTTCGACGTTTTTTGTAACAAAAACATGATTTCTGCTCATGCGGAGGAACTTCGGAAACTTTACAAAAATTTTTATATGAACTTATGTAAATGTGGGAAAATTACCAAAATTTTAGCAATTTATGGAACATTCATAAATCACCAACAATTTTGAAAATTTTGATAAATATTACAATTTTTTAAAAATCTTTGAACCAAATATGTTTCAAATGTATTCAGATTTGATTCAGCTTAGGGGACAAGAATGATTTGGTATTCAAATATATTATCCTATGTTTAAGATAAAGAAACACGTATTTCTGAACGAGCGGGAACCATTGCTTAACATCAAGCAGTTTTTTCAATCAAATTTTGCATCTATTTTGAGAAAAGTGCTACAAAAAGTACTTCTTTCTTTTTGGGATATCTTGCATCGTTTACAAAACACAATGAAAAAGTGTATTAACAGAAATTTCCAGTCCTCAACCATTCTTAAGCCTCTAATAAAATAAAATTCTTCCTCTAATACCTTGCTTATATAAGTAGAAACTGTTCGCAAATATGGGAAAAAATAAAAAACGTGGGACTCTCCAGAAAATATTCTTTAATTTTTTTATCGAATAGTTTTGAAATGTTTTGGCTAATATAATGAAGGCAAGCTAACAGTTTTATAGAAATTTTCTAGATGTGTAAACTTTTATCTTTTCACCTTTCTTTATTTACGGTAAATATGGAATCATCCAATTGTTCAAAAATAATTTTTTAAAATGAAAAACAGTGTTTAGCAAGAACAAAACTGAATATGTATGTAGGACATATTGCTATCTATTTCTGAAATTAAAATTCTAAATTAAGGAATTGGGAGTTTTGAAAAAATCCACTTTCAAGAATTTTAGAAAAAATCCGCCATTTGGTCATTCATCAACAAATTTTTTAGATTAACTGGAAGATTAAGAATTCTCACTTCGAACAAAAAATTGAAATGTCAAAAAACAACACTCGTTCAAAACATATTGTTAATCTTCGAACGATTGTATAAAACCAAAAAAAAAAGATTGTGATCAAATTGTAAAAAAAACTTCTCTGCAGTATCACTGTAGAATCATATATCCAAGTAACAAGTGACCCTGACCTGTCAAACAATCTCTTAACTCGCTTTTTACTCCACATGGAATAGGATGTAAAACTTAAGCAATGTGGTGCAAAATTGTTTGTCCACTGAAAAAATGCAGGCTGTTTTTTGAACCAGAAGGTGACTTAATTCCTTTATAAATCACTCAGATGAAAAGAATTATTAATTCGATTCAATTAATTAACTAAATTAAACAATTAATAAAAAATATTTAAATAATTTTTATTTTTTGTATGAATTAGGAAATCGTTCGCATATTTATCATTAATTCCGACTTCACAGTACAGTACAAAAAACATTGTGTACTAATTTACTTATAACAACTAACTTAGCAACCCCCTGCCATTTTGGATCTTTTTTTTAGTACTTTAAAATTTCTTAGAATATTTTTTTTATTTTCTATCCTCAACATACCATAAAGACCATCCACAAAATTAATTGAAAAGAGGTTAACTTTCTCAAAAGTATTTTTTCTATACATTAAGTTTGTTAAATTTCATTTAATTTTTTCAAAAATCTTGTCATTCACGTGTATAAGAAATTTCATTAGTCAGTTTTTTTCTTTAGTGAAAGTAAAATTTAAATGTTAGCATTAAAATGTTGTTCAGGAACGCAGACAATTTTGTTTAATCTAAAAATAGCAAGAATTCATTTTGAAACACACTAGCGCGTCTGTATTAAAAAAAACAACTATTTTCAGTACATTTCCCATGAATAAAACGTGCCCGTTTGGTAAAAAATACTGTGAAGTTTTCGAAAAATGTATTCAAGAAGATTAAAGGGCGGTATTGGACTGCTAAATGATAAACCGATAAATCGTAAACCATCAAAAAAATGTATTTCCGACTATGTGAGAGAAATAATATCTAAATAAAAGATAATGATATTTTTCACGAAAATTAATATAAATTTCGTGGGTGAATTTTGTTTCTACCTTAAGGAGTCACAAAATTTACATTTACATTAAAAGAAACTTTTAACAAACTAATAGTTATTTAAAAATTAAAATACCCAAGGTGTACATCTGGAAGCAAAAGGAAAGATTATATAACATTTTAGCCTACAATTTTGATTTTTCTTTAATAAGAGTAGTATAATATTATATTATTTGTTGATTTTAAATGATAAATATTAGTAACATTATAAAGTTAAGAGTTTAAACAACTCTATGTGTTTAAACGGATATAAACATTCTAGCTTAAGAATTTCGTATAAGATCAAAAAGAAAAGACTTCTTGTTGGCCAATGGTTGTTCCTCGAATTTCTATCAAAATTGTTTGAAAATTAAACTTTTCTGAATAGAATTACACGTTCTTTAATTTAATGGACTTATAAAATTATTTTATATCATAAATAAATTTAATTGACATTATATTCCTTAAGTAATTATTGGAAAAAAAGTTTTTAACTAAAGAAGATACTTAACGCTTTTATAATGCCACATAAAACCGTTTTGAATATCTTTTCGAAGGCGACAATTCTTTTTCTGAGCACGGATTTCAACCCCTCATGCAAATATAATGAAGATACAGGGGTGGTAACGAAATAATTAATACGCTACTATTGTGCGAATACACATGTTGATCCAGAGGCTGGGGCTGAGAATGAGGGGTTATCTTTTCACAAATTTCTCGTTCCCTTATTGAAGCAAAAAAGCCGTTTTGTTTTGTAAAAACATATTGATAATAAAAAGATATATCTAAAATACGTATGGAAATACTTCTAAGAAAATTAATATTCAAATCAAACAAAAATCAAAACAAAATTGAAATAGAGAAATCTGTATGAAGCCCGGTATCAGCTAAAATTGAAATGCAGTATGCATTTGCCATATAAATTGAGAGTGATAGTAGTAGTGACGCATGGGCTTCGATACATCACTCTCTTTGCCAGCAGGTGACATGAACCCAGAGAGATACAGCCACGCTGCATATTCGAGATTCCTTTTTTTATCTCGCTTTCATAATTTTACCATCGACTTTATTTCTATGATGGTTCGTTGTACACATTTTTGTTGGCTCTGCCAGCGTTATTCGTCATCAGATACCACCTGTCAGTGCGGAACTACGTAGAGGTATTGCGGGAACATTTTGTTGTGCTCTAACAAACTTATCTTTTCAACCATAAAAAGCATTTTTTGACCAATATTTGATGAAAGAACTCAGGTTCTACTTAAATTAGAAACCATAAGAAACGTAACAAATGATGAGGCGAAATGTGAATTCGTGATTCAATACCAAATTTAATGTAATTCTCCATCACTGAGAAATAATGTATCAACTTCTTCACTCTCTTAATGTTCTGTTCTTTAGAAACGTACTTAGACTCTAGAAACATTGAAATATCTCGATAATGGTAATTTCAATTTACTTTATGAATCTGAATCAGCGATAAGTATCCCATAATTCAAATCAGCGTCTACACGCTGCTACAACAGCGAAGTTTATCTGCTGATCCGTGAATTTTCACTGATTAATAGCTAAATATCACTAATTTGCCAGCGTATATATGCTCATTTGAATTAGCCGTATACTTATCGCTGAATCAGATTTAGAGAATAAATTAAAATTTGAGAGTGGATCAGAGAATTTGTTTAAAAGATGATTTACATTGTTTTTTCAAGATTTTAAATATCATTTTAGGTGCTGAGATTATTTGATTCTGCCACTTACTCAAGAAGAAAATAAAAATTAAAGAACAAATAGTTGATTTGTTACCTGGTCTGCAAAGAACATTAAAGACAATAGCACTGTTTATCCATAATATTTTTATTTTTAAGAATATCAAGAAAAAGAACGTATGTAAATCCAAAATTTGAAAAATTCAAGTTGGAATTTTAAATAAATGTCTAACAATGAAGCAAATGTAAAATTTAAGAAAATCCTTACATTGGAAAAGTTTTAAATTTAGATTGTAATTACACATTTATTTCTACAATTTGAAGTGCATAGTTATATAATACGTATATACGTCCATGAGTGAAAAATTCTAACCTTGAAACAATCAAAGTCTAAACATTTTCCATTTGTATTGTAGTATTCCAATGAAAAATATTTAAAATTATATTAATACTTTTTTTGTTTCAATATTTCAAATTAACATGCAAACCACTACGGACCAAACTTATCGAATTTTTGTTGTCAAAATTACTAATAAAACAAAATTATAAGAAAATGGACAGTTTTTACTCAAACTATTGCTAAAAATTCAATTTTTACATTTACACATATCCTTGAAAAATTCATCTTTTATTGAAATGTTATTCTGCCGAAATATTTTTGGTTAGATACGGTTAAAGGCCTCATTTATCGTAGGACGGACCCCCTAAAACAACATTTTTTTAACCAAAAACATGATAAATTTACCATTTTGTTTATACAGGATCTTCAGGGAATCTTTAGGGGATCCTTAGCAAGATTTTTTAAATAAAATATTGTGTTGAAATATTACTTAAAAATAAATAAAAGAGACGTCTTCTACCAGAAAAAATTGTCACAATTATTTTTCAAGGTTGTTTTAACCACCCCTAAACATTCAAATAAAAAATCGACATTAAAAAAAACACGAAACTTTGTCTATTATACTATCGACATTGGAAATTAATTTAAGATCAATTTCAGAAAGCTATCCTGTTAGGTTTATTATGGTTGAATATGGCATTATTGAAACATGCCCTGAAATTTTTTTAGGGGAATGTATTTTAAAAATTAATTTTAGGCTCCAATATTATAACACAAGAATCTCCTGTCATTTTTTTGCCAGTAAATTTTTACTTTGTTGTATGGACATTTAGGGAATATCGAAAAAATCTCTTGAAGGATATTCCCGAAATTCCCTGCTGTGGTGTGTTTCTTACATTCAATGTATGTTCAGAAAATATTAAAACCTTTAAAATACTTTCAACGAGTTTCCCTGATAGGAAATAGTATAATTAAACAATCTCCTGTGGTTTTTGTTCTTACAAAATGTGGATTGCTTTATTTGAATGCTAAGGGGATGAGAAAATAACCCTCAACATAAATTCAAGATCTTTACATGCTAGGCTATATTTCCAATGCTTATTATGATGTTTTTTCTGACTTCAATAGTATTATCAGTTATTTTTTTCTAACCCCAATAGCCTAATAAGAAAATCTCTCGTGGTTTTGGTTGATAGGAAATGTGGATTTCCTTGCTTAAATGTTTCGGTGATGTTGTAATAATCCTTAGGCATTCTGTATAGACAAAATGATAAATCTGTCAAATTTATGGGTACAAAACTTTTATTTTATTGGATCTTATCTACAAAATTTGAGGCATTCAGCCAAATATAAAAGCAATGTGTTAAGAAGGATATCATTTCAATAACAGACGAATCTATTTATTGAAATACATTTAAGAACTGAAAGTTTGGCAATTGCTTGAGTAAAAACTGTCCAGTCCCTTATAATTACTCTGACGTGTATGGCGGACTATACCAGCATATCTATATGTGTTTGGATGAATCCGAATCCGGGGTCCTTATAACCCAGTTTGCTCATAATTTTGGCTAAATCCAAGTTGGCTAATTTAGAGTTTTAAAGACAAACTGCGCTCTTATTGGGTTATTTTTACCGCGAAATTGAATTCAACGACCCAAAAAAATGGTAAATATATAGCAATTAAGTTTACTCGACATAAAAAATTCAATTTTTATCCAAAAAATACAGCAAAAATCATTGATTTCGTCATTTTTGCGTCTATTATTGCGTTTTTTGAAAAATATAAGCCATCTGGGTTATTTGAACCCGGATTTAGATTTAAACCCCCCTAAAACGTATAGATATGAAGTTTAAATCCACCGAGTAGGAAAATATTTTTTGTTTTTTGTAAAAATATATATGAAAAATCGCTGTTTTCGTCATTTTTACGCTATTTCGCGTTTTTCGAAAAAATATGAGCCAGCTGGGTTATTTGGATCCCGGATTCGGATTCAGCGACCCCAAAAACCTATAGATATGCTGGTGTAGTCCGCCGGGCACACCACTTTTCTTGTGCACTGGTCTTATATTTTGGATAATTATTCATGTGCAGGTTCGAAGTTGTAAAATATAATTCTGATAATGTGAAAAGTATGTGATTAGGACTTTAAAAATTAAAAATTTCGAATTCAATTCTGAGTATGCCCTACGCTCCAATGCCTTTCACGCTTCAACGCTTTATCCTAGGGGACGGATCATTTTCAATTTAAGAGGTTGCAAATTTTAAATGGAGTTCTAGTCTTCACCCTCTTATTGAATTTAAATAAAATTGTACTATTTTATGCAGCTACGGACAATTTTCTTTACAACTGCTGAATATTCGTTCAAGATTACATTTTTTCGCTGGCGTGAAATTGCCTCTTAGAAGCCTCATAGTTATTATTATTATTATTATTACACCATTAAGCCGTTTTCCTTTGGGGGTAGGCGTGACTCACTCGATGGGGAAGGGAGTAGTGTGAGGAAGGGGTTATAGATTTTTAGATTGATCTAGAATTCTCGTGTTATTTATTTAAATAACACGTTCATCCCGCAACACTGCTTCGACCCAGTTTTCTGATCAATCTCTCTAGCGATCACCCCAAGTGAAGATCCTCACAAAGTCGTCATGTGAGGGTCCCAACTTGAGTCCATTGGTATCCAAGTTCTTCTGTTTCAGGCGTCATTCACTGTACTGACATTCTTGTTATTAACTATTTTTCCGCCATAATTTTCTGTCCTGGCATACTTCTCTAGCTTCTTTAATGTCCATGCATTTTTTCATGCAGGCTCTCGTGTTTCTATGGCTTCTTATGTCCCTTCTAACTAAGGTCTTATTCACGCATTCTAACCATTTTTTTCGCGATCTGCCTCTGGACACGCTGCCATTTACTTTACCTTGATATACTTGTTTCGCTACCGTATAGTACAGTTGGTACAATTATAGAATTATGTATTGCCATTTTAGCCTTGTTTGATATATTTTTACTTCTGATAAGGGGGCCTGCGCTACCAATAACCTTCACCTACGTTTATGCGTCTAGCTAACTCCTCATCTATCTTTCTGTCCCTAGTAAAAAAGCTACGAAGGTATACGAATTTATCAACTTGTTGAATTGTCTCATAATTTAATACAATGTTGCATATTGTTTTCTCACCCTTTCCTTCAAAAAAAACATAGTTTTTGTTTTATTTGCGTTAATTTTGAGGTACATGCTCTTCATGCTTGCATTCAATTTATTCAACATTCTTTGCAAGTCTTCGATAGATTCTGCCATGACAACCTTATCATTTGCAAACGCTAACCCACGTACCCATACTGTTTCGAGATCCACACCTTCTTCGTCGAAAATAGCTATTCTTAAACACTTATTCATAAATAATATAATTACACATGAACAATAGTGATTACCTTTAATATTTTGTAGAACTAGTTTAACTACTATTGTTAGTTATGTCATCAATACAGGATTAATTTAATTATTAAACGCTCGTCCATCTTCAATTGAATCAAAAAGCAAGTTAGCGAATGCATCCCTTGAAGACTTTCAGTGACTAACGCTTCGTTAGTTTCAATTTAGTGTACTTGAACCGTGATTTAGGTGAACTTGATAGTAGATACGTCGGGTAAAGTCAAACTTCCGAAGATTAACTTCAGCTACAGGGTTGAACTAACGCAAGTTAAGTGACCTAATATGGGCTACTGTTTGTAATGCGATTAACAGCATACCGTGTGCCCATAAATGTCTAGCCTCAATACATGCACCTGTGATTACTAAATATACGAGCTCGCACAAAATACGTCAACCCTGAATATTATTCGGTGCTAATTGGATATTCAGATTTGGCAAATAACAGAATTAATTTTAAAAACAGAAACGCAGTGAGTACATTCAATCATATATTGTTTGCAGGATTAAATAGCAGCTACATACGCTACGAAAAGTTATTGCAAATAAACATTTAATGCGCTGAAAACGAAACTGACCTGATTTGGAACAATAATCACAGAATAGGAGAGTACAATTCACTAAACGGAGAAAAATTGCAAATGCAGTTTAAGGGTAATTCTTCTTATAGTACAAAATTTGAGTATTCACATTTTTTAGAAAAAATTTCACGATTTAACATGTAATGAATCGTATTCATCATAAAGTGTTAAAAAAATATGATGATACTTTTTTCTAACACTCACTGTGAATGTTAAAATTTTAACGTTAGTACAGGTGCTTGGTGGTTAGGTTTCATAATCATTTTCTTATTTTAAATTTTTTACTTCAAAATCAATGACAATTATGTTTATTAAGATAAGAATGTTATTCTTCATTATTTATTAGGTAGGACTTCTCCAACTGTTGTTCTACATAAAAAATAGTACACAATTAATCAGCAGGCCCTAATTGCGACAGAAGTCGATTAAACCAAAGATCGAAGAAACATGTCGAGTCAATAACACAAAATGTATTATCAATTTTATAAATACATCAAAAATAATTATCAAGATTATGGATATTTCTTGAATCTTTGCACTGTCAAATAATATTTAGTTTTTTTCAGTCATTAGTTAAAGGAATTATTGTAAATATTACCAGATCCGTCAATGGCAATTATTTGGTGCCTTGCTCAAATGCGCTCCTTCATATGAAGTAATTAAGTCAAAATGCAGTATTATATCAGATCACTCGCAGGTTCAGCAACACAGTAAATTTTAAATTTATTAATCCTAATCTGTTTGCTAAAATGAAAACAGAAATATAATTTAGGACTGTTTTAAGTTATCTTGAAAGAAAAATCATTACTATAAGGAAATCCCATTTTTTAAGCACCAGATACATTGAATTTTTCCATATACGGATAATCACCCATATACTTGTTCTTTCTATGTTTAACAAAAAGAGTATACAAATTTATAACAATTTACGAACTATAGAAAGTCAATTTTTGGGTTTATAAACAATTGCGGAATATTTTAAGTCAAATTAGGAAACAAATTATCTATCATTAGTAGAAAGGGAACGCTTCTCGGGCTACTTAGATTAGAGTAGCAGTGGTAAACTGGCCTTTGATTAATTAAGTTGGCCACACGTCTCCTGATCGCTTCGTGATCAGCATTAGGACTGATCAGGCCGAGATGACAAATTACATCAATTAGTAGATTGAGCTATAATAAGCAGTCCAGGAACAAGCTGATCAAAATTTTAGAAAATTGCCTGTCGGTGTATAAATTTATAACGATAGATCGTATTATAGAAAGGAGAAATGTTATTTTTCCTACTTTTCACATTTATATTGGAGGCCAACATCTTGCTTTAACATTTATTTGAAATTAACTTCTTATCATTAAATAATGTTCACATTCATTCAATGTTTAGTAACTTGCTATGAAAGAACCTGCCTTAAAAATAACTGAAAAATTTATAATGATTATATGAAGAAAGAATGTGTAAGATTTTCTTTCACTAACACAGAATTTTTTTATTCGGTAAAATTAATAATTTTTTTTATATTAATTGTTAGAAGGAAGTGTTCCTT
>JAAAKG020212791.1:0-22395 GCA_010014905.2 Druon quercuslanigerum | reverse complement strand
AATATTATAAAATAAAATGGAACAAAAAGGATTCAATATGATTAAAAATTATTTTTTAATTTCAAAATTAAATTGCAAGGGAAAATTAAAAAAAAACATTTAATATTTTAATACAATTTCCTACAATTTCTGAAACTGGTTTAGGAGATACTAAAACAAAAATTTAACTTTAACAAATTTTTACAAAAAACTTTTCTATAAGGAGTTTATTTAATATAAATTTTTCTTTAAGTAATAAGCAAGCCTTTTTGTTTAAATTTATACTAACATTTATTATTTACTGTATAATTTAAAAGCGGAACGACTGAAAAATACCGAAAAATAAAATTCCCGAATTGGAAAATGCCCGAATAATAAAATGGACGAATAATAAAATTGCCGAAAAATGAAAATACCGAATTGGAAAATTCCCGAATATTAAAATTCGTGAATAATAAAATGGCAGATAAGTAAAATTACCGAAATGGAAACTTTCCGTATACTGTCGGAAATTGTATTATTCGGGTTTGGGAGTTTTCCGATTCGGGAATTTTACAGTTTCGGGAATTTTATTTTTCGAGATTTTTCAGTCTTCCCTTAAAAGTCATAGAAAAGCATTAATTAAAACTTTCAAAAATTATTTATAGAAAATATTATTATAAATAAAAGATTTTTCGAAGAGTTTTGTCTATCAGTTTAAAAAAATGATAATGATAAAAAATGTGTATAAGCAAAACCAAATTTTCTACTTTCGGGGAGTTTGTTGGACCCTTTACTTGTATAGATATAAACAAATTATTTTATTATTATTACTATTTTCAGATATATACAAAAAAGTGCCTAAATATTTATATTATAGAGCTAATTGTAAAGGGAAATGTGTAGTTTAAAATCAATTCAAATGATATTGACTAATATTTTTTAAAATATGATACAATAATAAAGAATATAAAATATATAATATGAATTCAAACTGGAAAATTTAAAAGTTGATATTTAAATAGATAAAAAAATTCATTTAAATCAGTATCAGCTGAATTTTTCCGAAAAAACCCATTTTCAAGCTAATAGTGAAACCCTAAAAAAATTTATTTTCAACCAATTATATTTTGAACAAAAAAAATTAAATATTATTGAAAGCCTTAAATTTTTCACGCAGGATTTTTTGTTTGATTTAACCACCCTAGTGGTCTGTCATTCAGCTTTTTCAGAAAAAAGAGCCAAAATCTTTTAAATTTGATCGGCAAAACTAATTCTAAAATTGTTAGGAAAATTTAATAATCTCGTAGGACACTTAGAAGTTTTAAAAATTTTACAAAAAATTCTAAAATCATTAATATTTTGAAAAGATAAAAAAATAGAATAAAAAATATTTTTTAAGATTCCTGGAAAAATTGAAAATGATTTTTCAATTAAAAAAATTGAATAATTTCGAAGGACTCTTAGAAGTTTTAAAAATTATACAAAAAATTCTAAAATAATTAATATTTTGAAAAGATAAAAAATGAAATAGGATAAAAAACATTTCTTAGGATTCCTGGAAAAATTAAAAATTATTTTTTGATTTAAAAATTAAATTGTCAGAGAAAATTAAAAAAAGATTTAAATCATTTAAAACAATTTCCTACAATTTTTGAAACTAGTTTAGGAGATTTTAAAACAAACATTTATTTTTACCAAACTTTTCTATATGGAAATAAAATAAAATAAATTTTTCTTTATTTAATAAGCGAGCCTTTTTGCTCAAATTAATATTAACATTTATTATTTTCTGAATAATAAAATTGCCGAAAAATAAAAATACCCAATTGGAAAATTCCTGAATATTAAAATTCGTGAATAAGAAAATTGCCGAAAATTAAAATTACCGAATCGGGTATTTTCTAATTCGGTATTATTATAAACTGTCGCGAATTTTATTATTCGGGAATTTTCAAATTCCGAAATTTTATTATTAGGAAATTTTCCAATTCGGAAATTTTATTTTTGGGCAATTTTATTATTCACGAATTTTATTATTCGCGAATTTTATTGTTTGGGAATTTTCCAATTCGGGAATTTCGCAGCGTCGACAATTTTATTTTTAAGGATTTTTCACTCTTCCCTAAAAAGTCATAGAAAAGCAATAATTACAACGTTAAAAACTTATTTCTAGAGAATATTATTATAAATAATACATTATTCAAAGAATTTTGTATATTATTTTAAAAAGAGTGATACTGATGAAAAATGACAATGATAAGTTATTTAAAAAATGTGTTTGTTGGAACCTTTACATGTATTGATATAAAAAAAATTATTATATTATTATTACTATTTTTAGATATTTAAAAAAAGTGATTACATATTTATATTGGAGACCTAATTTTTCAAAAAACACTTATTTTTGTTTGGATTGAAATAAATTAAATAAATTTGAGGGCGATATTTTTCAAGATAATAGTGAAACAGTGAAAAAAATTATTTTTCACTAGTTCTATTTTTAATCAAAAAAATTAAATATTTTTTAATGCCTCAACTTTTTTACACAGGAATTTTATTTTTTTATTCAACCACCCTATTGGTCAGTCATCTAGCTTTTTCCGATATAAGATTCAAAATCTTTCAAATTTTATTAGAAAAAACAATTTTAAAATTGTTAAGAAAATTCAACAATCTCGAAAGTCACTTAGAAGTTTTAAAAACGTTACAAAAATTTCTAAAATAAGTAATGTTTTGAAAAGATAAAAATATAAAATAAAATAAATTACATTTCTTAAGATTTCTGGGAAAATTAAAAATTATTTGTTAATTTGAAAATTAAATTGTGAGAGAAAATGAAAAAGAAATTCAAATCATTTGAAACCATTTCCTACAATTTTTGAAACTAGTTCTGAAAATTTTAAAACAAACATTTAACTTTAATTAACAAACTTTTAGAAAAAAAGTTTTCTACATGGAGTATACCTAATATAATTTTTTCTTTAATTAATAAACACGCCTTTTTGTTTAAAATAATATTATTATTTATTATTTTCTGTCTAATTCAAAAGTGGAACGACTGAAAAATCCCAAAAAATAAAATTCCCGAATAATAAAATTGCCAAAAAATAAAAATACCCAATTGGAAAATTCCTGAATATTAAAATTCGTGAATGATAAAATTGCCGAAAATTAAAATTACCGAATCGGGTATTTCCTAATTCGGTAATATTATAAACTGTCGTGAATTTTATTATTCAGAAATTTTCAAATTCGGAAATTTCATTATTAGGAAATTTTCCAATTCGGAAATTTTATTTTTGGACAATTTTATTATTCACAAATTGTATTATTCGCAGATTTTAATTGTTTGAGAATATTCCAATTCGGGAATTTGACAGTGTCGACAATTTTATTTTTCAGGATTTTTTAGTCTTCCCTAAAAAGTCATAGAAAAGCAATAATTACAACTTTCAAAACTTATTTCTAGAGAATATTATTATAAATAATACATCATTCAAAGAATTTTGTTTATCGTTTAAAAAAAATGATAATGATGAAAAATGACAATAATAAGTTCTTTAAAAAATGTGTATAAGCAAAACCAAATTTTCTACTTTCGGGGGTTTTGTTGGACCCTCTACATGTATTGATATAAAAAAATTATTATATTATCATTACTATTTTTAGATATTTAAAAAAAATTGCTTACATATTTATATTATTGCTCTAATTTTGAAGAGAAACGTTGAGTTTAAAGTAAATTCAAATGACATTGCATAATATTTTTTAAAACGCACTTATTTTTGTTTGTATTTAAATAAATTTGAGGGCGATATTTTTCATTTGAGGCGAAAAAAATTTAATATGGATTCACAAAGAAAAATTAATTAGTTGATATTTAAAAAGATAAAAAAATTGATTCAAATCAGTAAGAGCCGAATTTATTCTATGAAATAACCAGTTCTATTTTTAATCAAAAATATTAAATATTTTTTAAAACCTCAAATTTTTCACACAGGAGTTTTTTTTTTTACCACCCTAGTGGTCAGTCATCTAGCTTTTTCAGAAAAAAGAGCCAAAATCTTTCGAATTCGATTAGCGCAGCCAATTTTAAAATTGTTAGGAAAATTGAATAATTTCGAAGAACACTTAGAAGTTTAACAATTTTTAAAAAAAATTCTAAAATAATTAATATTTTGAAAAGATGAAATAATAAAATAGAATAAAAAACATTTTTGAGATTTCTGGGATAATTGAAAATTATTTTTTAATTTGAAAATTTAATGGTGAGAGAAGATTAAAAAAAAATCAAATCATTTGAAACAATTTAACTTTAGCAAACTTTTATTAACAAACTTTTCCATATGGAGTATACTTAATATTAATTTTTCTTTATTTAATAAGCGAGCCTTTTTGTTTAAATTAATATTAACATTTATTATTTTCTGAATAATAAAATTGCCGAAAAATAAAAATACCCAATTGAAAAATTCCTGAATATTAAAATTCATGAATAAGAAAATTGCCGAAAATTAAAATTACCGAATCGGGTATTCTCTAATTCGGTAATATTATAAACTGTCGCGAATTTTATTATTCGGGAATTTTCAAATTCGGAAATTTTATTATTAGGAAATTTTCCATTTCGGAAATTTTATTTTTGGGCAATTTTATTATTCACGAATTTTATTATTCGCGAATTTTATTGTTTGGGAATTTTCCAATTCGGGAATTTCACAGTGTCGACAATTTTATTTTTTAGGATTTTTCAGTCTTCTCTAAAAAGTCATAGAAAAGCAATAATTGAATATTAAAATTCGTGAATAAGAAAATTGCCGAAAATTAAAATTACCGAATCGGGTATTTTCTAATTCGGTAATATTATAAACTGTCGCGAATTTTATTATTCGGGAATTTTTCGATTCGGAAATTTTATTATTATGAAATTTTCGAATTCATTCATTTTATTATTCTCGAACTTTATTGTTCGGGAATCTTTCAATTCGGGAATTTTACACTGTCGACAATTTTATTTTTCAGGATTTTTCAGTCTTCTCGAAAAAGTCATAGAAAGGCAATAATTACAAAATTCTAAAATTATTTCAAGAGAATATTAATATAAATAATACATTTTTGGAAGAATTTTGTTTATCAATTTAAAAATATGATAATGGTGAAAAATGACAATAATAAATTCTTTCAAAAATTTGTATAAGCAAAACAAAATTTTCTATTTTCGGGGGTTTTGTTGGACCCTTTACATGTATTGATATAAAAAAATTATTATATTATTCTTACTATTTTCAGATATTTATATTATAGATCTAAGTTTGAAGAGAAACGTTGAGTTTAAATTGAATTCAAATGATATTGCCTAATATTTTTTAAAACGCACTTATTTTTGTTTGGATTGAAATAAATTTGAGGGCGATATTTTTTCAGATAATAGTGAAAATATTTTTTAAAGCCTCAAATTTTTCAGACAGGAGTTTTATTTTTTTATTTCACCACCCTAGTGGGCAGCCATCTAGCTTTTTCAGAAAAAAGAGCAAAAATCTTTCACATTTGATTAGCAAAGCCAATTTTAAAATTGTTAGGAAAATTAAATAATCTCGTACGATACTAAAAAGTTTTAAAAACTTTACAATAAATTCTAAAATAATTAATATTTTGAGATGATAAAAAAATAAAATAAAGTCAAAAAATATTTCTTAAGATTCCTGGGAAAATTAAAAATTATTTCTTAATTTGAAAATTAAATTGTGACCGAAAATTTAAAAAAAATTCAAATCATATGAAGCAATCTCCTCAATTTTTAAAACTAGTTCTGAAGATTTTAAAGCAAAAAAATTTAACTTTAAAAAACTTTTAGAAACAAACTTTTCCACATATAGTATATTCAAAATAAATTTTTCTTTAAGTAATAAGCGAGCCTTTTTGTTTAAATTAATATTAACATTTATTATTTTCTGTGTAATTGAAAAGTGGAACGACTGAAAAATCCCGAAAAAGAAAAAAACCGAATTGGAAAATTCCCGAATAATGGAATTCACGAATAATAAAATTGCCGAAAAATAAAAATACCAAATTGGAAAATTCCCGAACAGTAAAATTACCGAATTGGAAAATTTCCGAATACTGTCGGAAATTTTATTATTCGGGAATTTTCTAATTCGGTAATATTATAAAATGTCGTGAATTTTATTATTCGGGAATTTTCCAATTCGGGAATTTTACCGTGTCCACAATTTTATTTTTCGGAATTTTTCAGTCTTCCCTTAAAAGTCAAAGAAAAGCATTAATTACAACTTTTTAAAATTATTTTTAGAGAATATTATTAAAAATAATAAATTATTCGCAGAATTTTTTACATCAGTTTGAAAAAATGATAATGATTATAAATTACAATAATAAGGCCTTTAAAAAAAGTATATAGACGAAACCAAATTATCTACTTTCGGAGAGTTTGTTGGACACTTTTGCATTTATAGATATAAAAAAATTATTGTATTATTAATAATATTTTCAGATATACACAAAAAAGTGATTACTTATTTATATTATAGAGCCTAATATTGCCTAATATTTTTTAAAACGCACTATTTGTTGTTTGGATTTCAATAAATTTAAGTGCGATATTTTTTATTTAAGTCAAAAAAAATATAATATGAATTCACAATGAAAAATGTAATAGTTGATATTTAAACAGATAAAAAAAATTGATTAAAATCAGTAGCAGCTGAATTTATCCTATAAGACCAATTTTTAAAATAATAGTGAAGCCCTGAAAAAATTTATTTTTAACCAGTTCTATTTTTAACAAAAATAATGAAATATTTTTTTAAGCCTCAAATTTTCCAAGCAGGAGTTTTATTTTTTTATTTAACCGCCCAAGTGGTCAGTCATCTAGCTTTTTTAGAAAAAAGAGCAAAAAGCTTTCAAATTTGATTAGCCAAGCCAATTTTAAAATTGTTAGGAAAATTGAAGATTCTCGAAAGATACTCTAAGGTTTTAAAAATTTCACATTAAATTCTAAAATAATTAATATTTTGACAAGGTAAACAAATAAAATATAATAAAAAACATATTTCAAGATTCCTGGGAAAATTGAAAATGATTTTTTAATTTGAAAAATGAATTCTAAGGAACAATCGAAAAAATTTAAAATTATTTAAAACAATTTCCTACAATTTTTGAAACTAGTTTAGGAGAATTTAAAAAAAAAAATTATTTTTACCAAACTTTTACAAAAAAATTTTTCTATATGGAGTATACTTAAAATAAATTTTTCTTTAAGTAATAAGCGAGCCTTTTTGTTTTAATTATTAATAACATTTATTATTTTCTGTATAACTTAAAAGTAGGACGGCTGAAAAATCCCGAAATGGAAAATTCCCGAACAATAAAATTCACGAATAATAAAAATGCCGAAAAATAAAAATACCGAATTCGAAAATTCCCGTATGGTACAATTAGCGAATTATAAAATTGCCGAAAATTAAAATTACTGAATTGAAAAATTTCCTTAAACACAGGAGTTTTAATTTTTTATTTAACCACCCTAGTGGTCAGTCATCTAACTTTTTCAGAAAAAAGAGCCAAAATCTTTCAAATTTGATTAGCGAAGCCAATTTTAAAATTGTTAGGAAAATTGAATAATCTCGAAAGATACTCAGAAGTTTTAAAAATTTTATAAAAAGTTCTAAAATAATTAATATTTTAAAAAGATAAAAAAATAAAATATAATAAAAAACATTTCGTAAGCCTTTTTGTTTAAGTAAATATTAACATTTATTATTTTCTGTCTAATTTAAAAGTGGAACGACTGAGAAATCCCGAAATATAAAAATAGCGAATTGGAAAATTTCCGAACAGTAAAATTCGCGAATTATGAAATTGCCGAAAATTAAAATCACCGAATTGGAAAATTTCCGAATACTGTTGGAAATTTTATTATTCGGGAATTTTCTAATTCGGTAATATTATAAACTGTCGTGAATTTTATTTTTCGGGAATTTTCCAATAAGGGAATTTTATTATCCTGGAACTTTCCAATCCGTTATTTTTATTTTTCAACAATTTTATTATATACGAATTTTATTATTCGCGAACTTTATTGTTTCGGAATTTTACAGTGTCGACAATATTATTTTTCGGGATTTTTCAGTCCTCCCTTAAAAGCCAATGAAAACCATTAGGTAGAATTTTCTAAAATTATTTCTAGAGAATATTATAATAATAAATACATTTTTCAAAGAATTTTGTTTATTAGCTTAAAAAAATAATAATAAAAAATTACAATAATAAGGTCTTAAAAAAATGTGTCTAAGCAAAACCAAATTTTCTACTTTGGAGGGTTTTGTTGGACCCTTTACATTTATAGATATAAAAAAATTATTGTATTATTATTAATATTTTTAGATATACACAAAAAAGAGATTACTTATTTATATTATAGAGCTAATTGTGAAGAGAAACGTTGAGTTTAAATTTAATTCAAATAATATTGCCTAATATTTTTCAAAACGCACTTATTTTTGTTAGGAATTAAATAAATTTGATAGCGATATTTTTTATTTGGGGTAAAAAAATCTAACAAGAATTTACAACGAAAAATTTAATAGTTAATATTTACATAGATAAAATTACTGATTCAAATCAGTAACAGCTGAATTTATCATATAAGAACAATTTTCAAGATAATAGTGAAACCCTGAAAACAATTTATTTTAAACCTGTTCTATTTTTAACCAAAAAATAATAGATATTTTTTAAAGCTTCAAATTTTCCACGCAGGAGCCAATTTTCAAATATTGAAAAACTTCCCAATTTTAAAATTGTTAGGAAAATTGAATAATTTCGAAAGACACTTAGAAGTTTTTAACACTTTATAAAAAATTATAAAATATTTAATATTTTAAAAAGATAAAAAAATTTGAATTTGAAAAATTATTCCTAAGGAAAAAACTAAAAAAATTTTAAATGATTGAAAACAATTTCCTACAATTTCAGAAGCTAGTTTAGAATATTTTAAAACAAACAGTTTGTAAGATTTCAAATGTTTAAAAAAAATCGAATTATTTCAAAAAATATTTAGATTTTTCGTTACTTGCAACTACAAGTAGTAATGAATAAAGTAAACATCGCCAGAAAAAATTCGAGCTATAAATCAGATTGTGAGAGAAACGCAGATTACTTGCCCGTCGAAAATAGATAAACTGGTAACACGATTCAGCGACGATTTACGTTTTCGACTGTTCCATTTACCTAATTGCACGTTCGTGATTCCTGCGTCGCTTCACACGATTACGTCGACATAAAAAAAACTAGTATTTATTACTTTTATGTGGTGGTAGACGTACTGGCGTGCAATTTCACACTACATATTCAACAATTAATTGTAAACGAACATTGTTGACATTAGTTAATTTCCATTTAATATCCGGCGAAAATATGATCTCGCAAATTGAAAAAGAAAGCCCGATACTTTTGGCACAAATATCAATATTATTTTGTAAATGTCAATTAGTTACGAGAAATTAAACAAAGTGGTTCACTGATGAATTAGCTGACCTAGTTTAAGTAATTTCATTAAAAGTTACTCGGTACTTTTGCACGCGTTACTAATCATTTCCAGCTTGGGTGCGACGTAAATACAGTTTTACGAAATTAAAAATGCTTCACTGGAAAATGCTTTTAGCTATCCAACTCCTTTCAAACGGTAATTAAACTTTATTCTGTACATTTAAATTTTACTTGGCTAGAATAATAGTAATCAAGAAAATATATTTGATTAATTCGAAAAAAAATTGGGAAGAGGAATACTGAAATATTATAATAAGAAAACAAAATAAAATAATTAGATTTTTTTCAATTATAAGATAGTGCTTTAATTTCAATTTTAATTCTTTTATTAAAAAATGCTAATCTTAAATTCTCACACTCGCTCTTTCCAGTTTTTTATCTATTAATAAGGATAACGAATTTTCTGCACAATTTCTAAATTTTGCATACACAATAATTACAAGAGAGCAAATTTTAATTCTAAATAATTTTTTAATATTAGAAAAAAAATTTGTTATTAACGTTTTACTACCCTATACAATATATAAAAATATGAGAAAAAAGAATTTTGAATATTTTAAGACAATAATCGGAATGTTTCCAGTTATGACATTTTTTCATGAAAAGCGAATTATTTAAAAAGGTAGTTAGAAGTTTAGGAACTTTAAAAATTTTTTTAAATAATTTATTCTTTTAAAATATTTCCAAATTGGTTCAAAAAAAGAAACTTAACATTTCTGAAAGGCTTAAAGGGAAGAAAATGCTTTTAGCTATCCAACTGCTTTCAAAAGGTAATTAAACTTTATTCTGTAAATTTAAATTTTCCTTGGCTAAATTAATAGTAATCAAGAAAATATATTTAATCAATTCGAAAAAAAAATTGGGAAGAGAAATAGCGAAATATTGTAATAAGAAAACAAAATAAAATAAATAGTTTTTTTATTCAATTATAAGATAGTGATTTAATTTTTATTTTTATTCTTTTCTTAAAAAATTCTAATCTTTAGATCCTTAACTCGCTCTTTCCTGTTTTTTTATCTATTAATAAGGATCACGAATTTTCTGCACAATCAGTTTTATTTATAAATATTTTCAAATGAGGCATTTTATTTCATCAACATATTTGTTTCTAAATATTGTATACACATTAATTATAAGAGAGCAAATTTTAATCCTAAATAGTTTTTTAATATTTGAAAATAATTTTTTATTAACATTTCACTACCTTATACAAATTTAAAAATATCAGAAAAAAGAATTTGGAGTGTTTTAAGACAATTTTTGCAATTTTTTCAGTTTTGAAATTTTGTTATAAAAATCGAAATTGTTCAAAAGGTAGTTAGAATTTGAAGAAGTTTAAAAAATTTTAAGATTTAAAAAAAATTTCTTTAATCTTTCAGGAATAAAAATCTTTGTAGAACAATTGAATTGGTTAAGAAAAAAAAGAAGTTTTTAAAGAATCTAAAAATAATTTATATTTAGAAAAGACTTAAACAATGGTTGTGAAAAATTTACATTTCGAAAGATTTCGAAGAAAAGAAGCTTTTTAACTAATTTTAATGGTTTCAAGAGAATAAAAAAGAATGTAAAATTAAAAATGAATGGTTGGTATGAAAAATCAATTTTTGAAGAAATGATTTATTATTTAAAAAAATAAAATGTTAGAGATAATTGGAAAATATTTAAAATCATTTTTCTTGATTTCCTTCAATTTCCAAAAAGCATGTACAAGATTTTAAAACAAAAATGTTGAATTAAGCAGTATTTGAATTTTTTGGGGTGAAAATTGAATAATTTTTTATAAATATTCAGATGTTTATAAATTTAAAAAAAAAAGTGGAAATAATTTATATTTTTAAAAAATTAGAAAATTCATTTTAAGTATGTAGATTTTTTAATGTTTTGGAAAAAGAAGCTTTTCAACAATTTTAGAAAGTTTTAAGAGAATAAAAAAGATTTTTCAAAATTCCTGGAACAATTTAAAATGATTTTTTATTTTTCAAAACAAAATTTACAAGAAAATGAAAAAATATTTTTATTCATAAATGATTTCCTACTTCGTCTAAAAAGATTGTAGAAGACTTTACCAAAAGTTTAGAAACTTTAAAATATTATTGAAAGAGGTAACAAGTAACAAAAAAATTTTTAAATTTCTTCCAACTCTCGGAAAAATTAAATTATTTTTTATTTAAAATATGAATTTTGAGAGAAAATTAAAAAAGATTCAAAAACATTTTAAATAATTTTTTCGTACCTAGGACCATTAAAAATAAAATGTTATTTTTAAAAATTAATTTTTAAATAAATGATTTATTATTTTAAAAATGAAATGTTAAAAATAATTAGAAAAGATTTAAAATTATTTTTTTTGATTTCCTTCAATTTTCAAGAAGCATGTACAACATTGCATTATTTCAAAAAATATTCAGATGTTTATAAATTTCCGAAAAATGTAGAAGTAATTTATATTTTTTTTAAATTCGAAAATTTTATTTTAAGATTGTAGATTTTTTAAGGTTACGGAAGAAAGAAGCTTTTCAACAATTTTAGAAAGTTTTAAGAGAATAAAAAAGATTTTTCAAAATTCCTGGAACAATTTAAAATGATTTTTTATTTTTCAAAACAAAATTTGCAAGAAAATAAAAAAATATTTTTAATCATAAATGATTTCCCACTTCGTCTAAAAAGAGTGTAGAAGACTTTACAATAAGTGTCTTCAATTCTTCAAGAAAAAAAAGTATGTGAGACGTAATGAATGATTTAAAAATTATTCAATACTTGAAATTATTACAAAAATTGGAAAAGTTATATAAAAATTATAACAAAATTACAGGTTTTTAAAAGATTTTGAACAAAAACTTTCGAAACTTTAAAATATTATTGAAAAAGGTAAAAAGTAATAAAAATTTTTTTAAATTTATAAAACCTGCTTTTAAAGATTTCTCATTTTCAAATTTAATTTTAAAAGAATATTTAAAAGGATTTTTAAAGATTTTTGAAGATTTTAAAAGATTCTAACAGATTTCCAAATTTTCAAAGGAAAATTTGGAATATTTTAGGGCAATTTTTGTTTTTAATTTTTGGAAAACATCCAATTAGTAAAAAAACTATTTAGAATGTACACCAGTTTTAAAAATAATAAAAAATAGCTAAAAATGTATCAAGTTTCTAACATTTAAACAAATAAACATTTTCCTTAATTTTCGAAAAATGTGATTTTCAAGTGTTCTGAAAGGTTTCAAGGTAATAAAAAAATTTTATTAGTATTCCTGGGAAAATTTCAAATTACGTTTTATTTTAAAAAATACATTTAAGTAGAAAATTAAAAAAAAAAATTCAAACAGAATAAACTTTTTCTAAGATACCTTGAAAAATGTCAAATTATTTCTTTTTTTAACAAAAAACTTTCAATATTTCGAGGTAATTTTTCAAAATTCTTAGGAAAATTTTTGATCGTTTAATAAGATATTAGGAAGGTTTCAAATTTAAAAAAAATATTTTTTTTTACTCCCGAATTTAGGTTAATCTAGACTTATTTCCGAAAACTTAAAAGAAATTCAAAAATTTTAAAGCAAAAGTTTTAATCTTTGAAGATTACAGTATTTTACAAGAAAATCAATTACGTTTCAAAGATATTTAGAAATTTTAAAAAGATTAAAAAATAATTTTAAACTTTGAAGATATTATTAAAAGGTTGAAAGAGAATTTAGATTTCTGAAGACTTCTAACATAAAGTTTAAACGTTTATCAGAATTGTAAACGGTTTTATAAAAACACAAAAGCTTTCTTAAGAATAAGGGAAAAATTCCTAATTCTTTTCAATCTGAAAAAATCAAGTTTTAGGAATATTTAGGAATATTTTTAATTAAATTAACTTGCGGGAACCATATGTGATAATACTTCGATGTTTAAACCTGGACTCACCTGAAACATAAAAAGAAAATTTATTTTTAATTCTCGAAAAAATTGCAGGAATTTTTCGTTATTCTTGAATTATGGAATTTTATAAAAACTATAGGTACGTTTAAAAATATTCTAAATGTTTTGTTCTAATTTTTGATAGATACATTTACAATCAGAAAGGGAATACCAATAAGTTTAGATAAAAAAATTTTTGAAAAAGAAGAAGAAATTGTTTAAAAAATATGTTATTTTTTGAATAAAATGGTAAATTTACCCAAATAGTTTATTTTGTTTACCAAAAGAGTTAAATTTTCTACAGAGGATATGAAATTTTAACATATTTTGAAAAAGAATTTGAAAGACAGTAGTTCAATTTTTAAGAAAAGTAATTTAATTTTCACCCCAAATGTGGATTTTCAACAACAAAAAATTATTTAAATTGTAATGTTGAATTTTTTCGACAGTTTCTTAACTTAAAACCATTTTGTTTATTTTCGAATCATAAAATTTAATTCTTAAATGAAATTGTTAAAGTTAAAAATTTAAACAAAAAAGATTTTAATTTATGTTAAAAAAATCGAATTTAACCAAAAAGTAGAATTTTTCACAAGATATTTTAATTTTAAATAAATTTATTTTTTACTAATCAGTTGCATTGTTAACCGTATAAGATGAACTTTCAATAAAAAATGGAACAGTTCAATTTTAAATTAAGAAAAATAATTTCAAAAACAGAAAAACGAATTTTAAGTAAAATAGTTCAATTTTAACCAGACGGGAATATTTACCCAAAATGATGCATTAAAAAAATGACTCACTGAGAAAAAATTTAAAATTTAACCAATGAGTTCGATTTAAAAAAAAAAGTTAATTTTTTACCGGAAAGAATAATTTTGTAACGAAAAAGAGATGTATTATCAACAAAACACATGAATCTTTAACTAAAGCAGATTTATTTTCAACCAAGAAGTCGCAACAAAAAATAATTTTTTGGAAAAAAATTACATTTTAACCAGAGATGAATTGTCCCATAAAATGATGAATTAAAAAGAATTAATTTTCAAAAAGATTTTAAACGTCAACCAAAGAGATGAATTTTTTACTGATTTTAAGTTAAGAAAATTATTTCTTAACCAAAAAAACTAATTTTTTACAAAATATTTAAATCTTTAACTGAAAAACATTTATTTGCAACCAAGCAGTCACATAATTTACCAATAAAATATTAATTTCAAATCAAAATGGTTTAAAATGACTTAGAATGGGTTAAATTTTTAACTTAAAAGTTTATTTTTTTCCAAAAAAGAATAAATTGTCCAGGAAACACATGAATTTTGAACTATAAAAGATTCAGTTGGAATAAAAATGGAACAGTTACACTTTTAGTTAAAATAATCAATTTTTAATGAAAAAAACAAATTTTTCACAAAATAGTTGAATTTTCATACAAAAAACATTTTTTTCCAACCAAGAAGCTATATTTTTAATCAATAATATATTAATTTCCAACAAAAAATGGTTTAAAATGACTTAGAATAGGTTACATTTTTAACTTAAAAGTTTATTTTTTCCAAAAAGGATAAATTACTAAGAAAACAAATGAATTTTGAACGATGAAAGATTAAATTCGAATAAAAACGGAATAAATAGTTCCGTTTTCATTAAAAGAAATTAAATCTTAAAAAAAAAAATAATTTTCCACAAAATAGTTGAATCCTTAACCAAAAAAGATTTATTTCTGACCAAGCAGTTAGATTTTTAAACAATTAATTAATTAATTTTAAACAATTAATATTTAAACTAAATTGAATTTATTAGGGTTTTCAACAAAAAGAAGTTGGATAATTGTATTGGATTCTAATAATTAAGTTAAAATTTAAGCGAAAAAAGAGAAAAAGCGGAAGTTTCTTGAACACTAAGATGATCTTTTATTATATCGATTTTTTTATATGAAGAAGATTATTTAAATATTGTAATTAGGTGTTGCCAGGAATTTGCCTTATCATCGGAAATTGTATCAACCGACTAATGGAGATATCTTTCACGGGCTGCGAAAATATAAATCCAAATTATTGATCTAAGTTAAATCCTAAAAAAAACATAAATTCCGTAACGTCTTTTCAGACTAGATGGAGCTGTGAATTATACATTTTTTTCTTAAAAAAGACCATGTCCTTTGCTTCGCTGGGAATCGTAGCACAGGTCTACAGATTGCAGGTAGGTTGATCCTACCACTAAGCTACTGCAGAGATCTGAAGATCTTTCACCGAACGCAAAAATGGAAAATAATACTGCCGATCTAAGTTAACTATTAATTATTCTTAACTCTTACCTAACTCTTAACTTTTCGATCGATCTCTCCAGTAGCTTAATTGTAAGATCACCTGACCGGAAATCAGTAGACCTGTGGTTCGATACCAGGCGGAAAAAGGGGGAAAACCTTTTTAAGAGAAAAATTTAATTAAAATTTTTTTAAATTATAGCTCCATCTAGTCGGAAAAGATGTTAAAGAATTTTTGTTATTTAAGTGGTTAACTTAGATCAGTAGTGTTGATTTATATTTTCTCAGTCGTTAAAGGATATCTTCAATGATCGGTTGTTACTATCTCTGATGATAATACGGATTCCTTGTAAAATTGGTTTGTATTAAAAAAATAAAACCTTGCAAGAGACAGCGTGTTTCTAAAAAAAAAGATTCTTTTTAAATCTCTCCAGTAGCTTAGCGGAAAGAGCACCCGTCAGGCAATCGGTAGAACTTTGGTTAGATTCCCAGCGGAGGGTGGGAGAAGAGCTTTTTTCCGAAAAAAATTAAGTTAACAATTTCTTAATTCACAGTTCTATCTGGTATGAAAAGACGTTAAAGAATTTCTATTACTTAAAGAGTTAATTTTTATCGATAGTATTGATTTCCGTCTTCACGTTTGGTGAAAGATATCTTTAATGATCGGTTCTTACCATCTCCGATGATAAGTTTTTCAAAAAAAAGAGATTATTCTTTCTATTTCCAGTAGCTTATTGGTAAGAGCAACTGAACGGCAATCGGTAGAACTTTAGTGACATTCCCAGCGGTGGGAGAGAGATTAGTGTTTCTCAGAAAAAATGTAAATTAAAAATGTTTTAATTCATAGCTCCATCTAGTATGAAAAGACGTAAAAGTATTTCTATTATTCAAGTAGTTCATTTATATCGAAAGTATTGATTTGTTTTATTACGTTCGGTGAAAGATATCTTCAATGATCCGTTGTTAACATCTCTGATGATAATACAATATCTTTTTAAAATTGACTTGACTTAAAAACATAACACCTTGCAAAAGAGAGCGTCTTTCTAAAAAAAACCTTCTTGCAATCTCTCTTGTAGCTTAGTGGTAAGAGCACCCTAAAATTAGACTTACATATATTTTTTATTAATAAATAAGAGAGAGTTTAACTTCATTGTCACATTAAATTTTAAGGGACTATTTCTACTTAATATTATTACAGACAATTTAAATAAATTCCTATTTTTCATTTCTACCGTAAAGTTTTCTAATGGAAGGGAGACCAACTCGAGTACATTATACCATTTGTAAAGTCTGAAACGAAGTTCAAATAAATTCTCTTTCTAAATGAATTCTCACTCTTGACGATAGATTTCCGATTTTCTTGAAGGTTTCTATTCATTCACAGGTGACCGAAGGAGAGCAACTGGATTCGCATTCCGAATTTAGATAGATAATGGCAAGTAATAGGATATTTCAAGTGGCTTCATGCGATGGTTTCTTTTATCGGCTGGAGCATTTAAATGCAAAGTATTATTCAAATCGCACCGCGACTCTTTCTTCCTCATACTTTTTTCTCTCTTTCTCTCTTCAATCCTGTTTCTTCCTTTTTTAAACTAGCCGCCAGTCTCTCATTCTCCCGAACATCCATCCCCTCCGAACTGACTGCAACCCCAGGGAGAGAGGCTTCATTTCCTGATATTCAAATGCGCTCAAACATCATTCCATACCAGGAGCTAGGTGATATCCACAGTTTCTGTTCGGATAAGCTCGGTTTCTACTCCCACACACTCAGGCATTCAGGTATATATGTGCATACACCTGCCATGGTAGAGCAAATTTACGTAATCCAACGGTTATGAAATCATAAAGGATGCGGAATTGCAGCATGTCCTTCGTGACTGAACTCCCAGTTTACCTTTCCATCTATTCTGACCTGTCGCACCCACAAAGAAGATATATTTTGATCACAAATTAAATGTTTCATTATTTATTGAGAGGTTGATTAGTTCTGCAATCTGAGGTACATGCTCTCTGCAATCTGATTTAATTTTACGCAATATCTGACAATTTCTTGTTATTTTCCGTAACGAACCCCCTTTCCAGGTCTCTAAACACGAAGACTTCATCTAAAGTGTCGTTTACATTTCCTTGGCACTTTTCTAGGACTCCTTATACGAGGGATTCATACGATGTATTCTTCTCACCTTCTCGCCCCCTTTTCCAGCTCTTAACACACGCTAATTTCACCCAGGGTGTTCTTATCACCCTTCTATCCCTTTTCTAGCTCTGTTAACATGCCAGCTTTGACCAAAGTGTCCTTTTTATCCTGATTGCCCTTTCCAGCTTAATTCTTTTCCATTACTCTACACACACCATCTTCATCGAAGGTGTCCTCTTCATCAAGATTCCTCTTTTCCAGCTCTCTACACACGCAAAGATTCCTGGATCGGCCAAAGTGAGTAGCTTTTCACTTCTTCAACCATTTTCTCTATTGAATGTTTTAAAATTACATCAGACTCGGTCGGTAACATCGAAATCTATCAGGCTTTACGACTTGGTGGACTACAAAGAATTTGATTAGCAGATAGAAAAGCCATTTAAAAAATTTTTTTTGGTAATTCGGGAAGTTTGCAATTTGAAAAATACATCAAAAAAATATAATGTACCGTAATTAAGGTTAGGCTGCTTTATTGACATAGTTGGTAGTGAACATTTTGGAATTTTCCAGTATTTGGTTAAATATTTTTTTTATGTTAATCTATTATTTCAGCACCTTGAAAGGTACAAGGAAAAAAATTTATTAAAGACTGATCCGTTTTATAAATAATATAAGGTTTCTTAAAAAATCTTAAAATTCTCTGAATTTTGCTTGAAATCCTTTGAACTTCTTTAAAATCATTTAAAATCTTTCGAATTTTCTCAAAAATGACGAAAATTCCTCTAAATCCATTAAGAACCCTTTAAGTCTTTGAATTATTTTAAATTCATTAAAATCTTTATAAATAACTTTTCATTAAATCGCTTGAGATTTTTTGAAATTACCTTTTTGAATTATTTTTAAATCCTTTAGGGAGAAACTTCAAATTGCCGAAATGTCTCTAGTAATTCCTTGAAATCACTTTAATTCTTAGAAATCCTGTAAGATTTCTTTTAAATTTTTAAATTTTTTCAATTTTCTTTAAATCACTTCAACTTCTTCAAAATTGTTTAAAATCTTTCCAAATTAACTAAAACAAATTAAAATGTATTAAAATCCTTTAAATTTTCTTAAAAATCCTTAAAATCGTTTTAAATGTCTCTTTAATTACTCGTTTGACCTTCCTTATAATCACTAAAATTGTTTTAAAATCTTATAAAATCTCTTTTCAATCCTTACACCTTTTTGAATTATTTTTAAATCCTTTAAAAAGAAACGTTAAGGTCCCGCTAAGTCCTTAGTAATTCCTTACAATCAATACAAAGTCTATTAAAATCGTTTAAAATATTTCAAAATTTACTAAAATTAATTAAATTTTTTTATAATCCTTCAAATTTTCATAGACTACTTAAAATCTTTTGAAAATCCTGAAAATCTATGAATTTTTTTAATCAATTAAAATATCTTAAAATTTACTAAAATATTATTAAATATCTTTTCAATAACTGGCTTGACATTCTGTAAAATTATTTAGAACGCTTTTAAACCTTATACAATTTCTTGTTAATCCTTAATCCTTTTTGGATTCTTTACAAAATCTTGGAAATTTTTCGAAAATTATTTAATTTTTCTGCACATTATTATTTTGTGTAATAGATTGCTTAATGGAACACTTTTCAAATTGCAAAAAATAATAAAAAATGTCTTTTCTACTTTAAAAGCAAAGCTATATTACGACTTTTGACTTGTTTTTAAATTAATTAATTAATTTTAGCCAAACTCTTATCTAAACAATGCTTTGTAGTAAATTGGAATATGCAATGCAAAGGGTATGATATAGTCTATCAAATCGCAATTATAGCTAGAACAGATGCATTCATAACAGCTGACAGGAGCAATTATTAAAGCAGCTCTGTATTTGCAATGTGGTGCAATCCCATGAAATCTTTGACATTCGTCCTCTTTTCCAGCGCTATACAAACGCAGTCTTCAGTCAAAGTGCTCTTATCGCACTTAAATCACTTTTTCTGCTCTCTACATAAGCAGACTTTATCTAAAGTTTCCTACTCATCCACGTCCCCCTTTTCCAGCTCTCTACACACGCTGACCTCACCTAAAGTGTCTTTAACACCCTTCTTGTCCTTTTCCAGGACTCCGCACACACAGAATTCACCCAAAGTGTCGTCTTCACTTACCTGCCCCTTTTCCAGGTCTCCACAGACGCAGACTTCACTCAAAGTGTCGTCTTCACTCACCTGCCCCTTTTTCAGGTCTCCACACACTCAGACTTCACCCAAAGTGTCGTCTTCACTCACCTGCCCCCTTTTCAGGTCTCCACACACGCAGACTTCACTCAGCATTTCAACGAATTTAAAAATATTACACTAGCTTTCAAGAGGTCAAAAATATTCCCATGAATTTCAAGAAATTTAAAAACATTTCCAAAGAGTTTAGAAGATTTGCAGGATTGCCAAATACTCACAGGGATTTTAAAGGACTGCAAGGTATCTTAAAAGGTAAGAAAAGTGTCAGAGGATTTTAAAGTATTCTGTAGGATATTTTTGTCTTTTTTTTCTAATGAAATTAGGAAAATAAATTTACATAATTTTTAAGCATTTCTGTCACTTTCAAATATTTCAAGAGATTTCAAAGCATTATAAGAAATTTTGCAAGATTGAAGGACTTCTAAGCATTAAAGATCTCCATGCCAATCAGGAGGTTTCAAAAGATTAAAAAGAATTTTAACAAATTAAACAAAATTACCCATAATTCTTCCAAAATTTACATTTTGTTTAAAATTATTGAGAATATTTTAAAACTTTGAATTATTCGTTTAACCAGCCAGATTCTGCCTTGATCATTTAAGAAATGTTTTATAATGTTTTAGGTTTTTCTTAAATATGCTCCTAAAATTAATTAAAAAAAATTAAAACTCAATTTTAAGTATCCCCTGGATTTTAAGATTCTTTTTATTATCGTAAAATCTGTAAAAATGCTTAAGAAGGTTCCATTTTTCTTAATTCATTCTGAAAAAAATTATCATTAATTTCCTCAGTAATTTTCAGGATTTCTTTTCTCCTAAGACCTTATAAATGTGATCAAAAGCTTCATTTCTTTTTTTTCCTTTTTGTTCTTACCTTTCTCATAAGACTTAAGCCTGCAGAATTTTCATTTTGAACAGAAAATAAAACCATACACTTTTTGATAATGGGGTATAAAATTTTTTGGAGCAGTAAACTTTTTTCCTAATGCTAAAATACACTTAAACTAAATGTCAAACCGCTTGTCCATTTTTGCCAATATACCGGTTACAATTTGCATTTTACATTTCTTGCGCCTCTGCACAAAGTCAGACTCTATATCGCGGAGGAGAATTTTAAATATACATACGTCCATCTATCCAGAGGGAATAACGCGTCGAGTTTGCATTTTCCCGAGAAAGGTTTATGAATTGGTGATGTTTTCGTGCCTTCAAGTTACGAGCATCCGACGGCACACACGTATTTCGTACGCGCTCTTTCACCTCCCCTGACTTAGAAATATTATTTAGAAAAATCCCCTCAAGGTGCACATTTATTTTAAATAATAATAAGAAGTTAAAATAATTATAACTTTTTTTTTATCGCTTTCGGTTGTTATTGTCCTGAGAGAATTGATAGAGAATCACAGATTAGCAAAGAAAGCTTTAACTAATCAGGAACACATTCTTAAACTGTCCTTCACACTCCCTTGTCCCTCTTCCAAGACGCCACAAACGCAGAATTCACCCAAAGTATGCTCCTTACCTTGATTCCCCTTTTTCAGCTCTCTGCATATCCTAACTTCACACAAAGTGTTCTTCTCATCCTGTTATCCCTTTTCCTGCTCTCCACACACGCTGACTTCACCCAAAGTGTAATTCTCACCCTCTATCCCTTTTCTTGATCTTCACACACGCAGACTTCATACAAATTATTCTCCTCATCATTGCTTCCGTCTTGCGGTTCTCCAAACAGGCAACCTTCACCCAAGTGTCCTCATCACCTTGTTCCCCTTTTCCAGGTCTAAAAACTCAATTATTCCTTACAATAGTATTATTCATTACAACAACGTTTGGCTAGAAACGAACAAAGAAATTCAGAAAGATACCTCGAACAGCCATGTAGTGCCCCCTTGAGAACTACCGTTTTAGATCTCTGCACGCGCAGCCTTCAACCAAAGTGTTCACACACGTCTTTCGAACGTGGCCTTCCAACCCCCGTTGTCAAGAATTATTATGTAGAAAAATTATTGCAAGATGAACATTTATTTTTAATAATAATATGTAGAAAAAATAATCATGACAAATTATTTCCTATTGCTTTCAGTTTCTATTTTCCTAAGAACAATTATAGAAAATCACAGATAAACAAAGAAAGCTTGAACGACCTACAAAGGTTTCATGCAAACTATCTGTTGAGTTGTATTGTGGTCGTGCTGCTTGCCCGGAATTTTCGTTATCCGAAGAGCCGTACCACAGTTATTTTCTGTATTAAGTTGTAAACGATTGTAAGTGATGAGAGGGTTAGTTTAAAAAATAAATCAATTTAATTAGGAATGATTATTT
>JAAAKG020212780.1:0-22395 GCA_010014905.2 Druon quercuslanigerum | reverse complement strand
GTGTGTTAAGGAATAGGAAGAGGGTGAATGAAAAATGTAAACCCTTAGGGGACACATTAGAAGCTTCCACTAACTAAGTACAAAATAAGATTTTGAAAAAATACTCTTGATACAATGTGTATTTTATTTTTGAAGAATTTTTGTCTGCAAAAAGAACATTTTCAATGAAAATGTTGGTTAGCTAGTTTCTGTACTGCAACCCTTCATTTACCAATCGCTCCAGTGCCAGGTCCATTTGTAGAGTCAAAAAGCCTAGCCCACAAATTCAAAAATATATAAAGGTTAAATCGATTTATAATCCTAATATTAATAATATTTGGAAACAGTAATTAAAAGTGTAAAAATACAATTTCCAAATTGCCGGAATAAAAAATCTAAATGTGACAAAAATAAGGACTTTTTCGAGGTTTTCTTTTTGAAAAATAAACAAGATTTTGTTATTATTTTAATTATTGTCATCAACACAACCTACTAAAGCTAATATTTATACATGTAGACAAATGGGGCATAAACGACAGAATCGATATTACCATTTCTCGAGATTGATCATGCAAATATGAATGATATATCCAATTTTTTAAATACAGTCAATCCTGGATTTGATGTCCTACATTAAATATTCCCGAGAATTGACGCAAAGCCGCGGGGATAGATGATATGAGCTGTGGGGAAGTGGGGGAAGGGGGTGCTCTCTCAGATGTGACTAAATAAGAGCGACGCGGGAGCCAAACCCGAATAAGCACGATGGTGAGCTCGCGTCGAACAGCAGTGGGGCTTTGGCAGTGGGATTGACCACTGTCCGAATTTATGATTTCCGCTAAGGACATTTTGTATCTTTAATTATATTAAGTAGAAAAAAAGTTAATGTAACAAAACTATTACACTTTATTTAAGGGTATGTATTAGGTGTACTTAATAAAAGAAGGCTAAAATGTTGACTCGGAAAAATACATTTAATATAGACTTAAGAATGCAATTTATATTTTGTTTATTTTTATCTATAGATATTTATATTATCACCTCAACTTATAAAAGTTAATGATACTATTTTAACTCTGGAATTTGTATACATCTATAAAAACAATAAAAATAGTTTCCTCCAATTAAAACCCACCAATAATATTTCAAAATAGGAATCCCTATAATTGAACATAAACTTGTAAAGAAGTGGAAATGCCTAACTTTCATTCGGAATTCCAAGCTGCCTCGAAAAGAACCACTTTTTCTCGAAAGAGAATGAGTGAGAGGTGATCATTTGGGAAACGATATTTCTTTCGCCCTGATTAAAAGTCACATAACTGCTTTGGTTCCATTCTCTCTACACTCCAAAGAAACCGTTTGCCCCTAGAATATTTAGCTAATCGGATATCGATAGAACATAAGTTTTCCAGAGGTCGACTTTTGGGTGTGGAATTGCCTCCGGAGGAAAACCTAAAAACTGAATCTATGGATGTCATGGGTTCAAGTGAGGTGGCACTTGATGGGTGTAAGCGCAAGATAGGATCTCTTCACCCTCTTGGCGGATCTAATCTGCCGACTCGTAGATCTCGAAATCTTCGTTTCGGTTGGCCATCTCACTTGGCTTTTAATTATTTCAGTGCCCAGTCGGAAGACAAAGGATCTTTCGGTCCTGCGACTCAGGTAGCAACCGTTCTAGCTTCGAGCCTCAGGGGAGATTGTGGGTGACATTATGACGTACCATTGACGACCCCGGTGAGAGAACAACCATTCTCAGCTAGATGTGCTCGATAACGTAATTTTGTATGCAAGAGGCATCTCAACGGTGGCGAATTTCGCCACGCATAGAAAAATGTTAGTCATATCTTGATTCCAGCAGGCGGGCTGGGGGGAGGGGGTAATCTGCAGATGTTTTGCTGTTTTAGACATTTTTGTCGGAAATTTCAGAAAGAGTTGAATTTTTTACTCGTCTTTCACCACTCTGGGCAGATTTATTTCAGTGCCCTAAATGTAATCCTTTGGCCAAAATCGGGTAAAATGTACCTAATGTCCAAGAAATTTTTCCAAAAGAATTTTTTCATAAATTAGCATTGGAAGATATTGTGCATTTCGCAAGAATTTTGGTCATTGAAATAAATCTTTTGTGTCAAACATAAACCAGTATCTGATGCTTTTAAAATATCTCAATTTTATCAAACTTGAAACTTGCAAAATTATCAAAAGGGCAGACCTTAAAGTTCGAAATAAAAATTGCAGGACAACCTCCATACTGGTGATGAACGATTATATGAGATCGTCGATTTTGTTTGTTGAATTTTTCTCGATTGCGACATATTCTCATGCGTAAAAATATCACATACTCATTTGTTACTATCATTTCGTTATACATCGATTCTTGCTCGAAAGATTGATACAAATGTTAAGTAGGAACTTCAAAAGATAGGAAATATAATAAAATGTAACAGAAAAATGATAGCCTCAATGAAATAGGAATTAATCGGGACAGGCGATCAGATTATCAATTATTTAGCACTTCAAAGTATTTTTTATTTCTAGCCTAAGTTAATTTTCCCTTTTTATATTTAGGGAATAATATAATCATAAAATTGATATAAAAATGATGATAAAAATGACCAGTGGTAACACAACTGGAGTAAAAAGGCATCTTGAAAAAGAGCATGTAACACAATTTAAATAAATATGTCGACTGTTGCCTGGATAAACAGCTGAATATTAAACAATAATCACATAAATAGCCTCGGAAAAATGTGTACAAGAAATTGCTATCGATTGAATTTCTTAGGCCCTTGATATTCTATAATTGAAGTGTTATTTCTCACAAAAGTTTTGATGAAAAAGTTCGATTTCATTTTGGATCAGCACCAATCGAAATTAAAGCTATTGAAGTTCTAGAAAATTCTACTAAAAGGAATTTTCACAGTGATATACAGGGAAAAAAAATTGGGAAAAAAAAACATTTTTCAGAATACGTATCATACAATATTTTCTTGATTTAGGCAAATGTTTGTATCAAGAAAATGTACTTAAATAGAGAAACTTAATTTTCTATAATCGAGTAAATTTTCTTAAGACAATCAATATTTTCTTAGTTCAGAAAAATATTGTATCATCTGTGTTCGTATCACTCTTTTCTTGATTCAAAGTTACTTTATTTTCTATTTATTACAACATAAAATGATTTTTAAATAAATGTAGACTTCTTAATTTATACAAAAAATAATATTTTTTAGTATTAATATTATATGATCATATTTTATCATTTATATTATCATCCGATCCTGTAGATGTCCAATCAGTCACGTAAGACGTGATTGTATTGCCAAAGATACAAAGATATGTAATGAAAAGCTAAAAAAAACATCTTACCGCTGATTGTTATTTATTTTTTCAAACAAAAATTTCCGTAAAATCGTTTTTAAAGTTGAATAACTTGAACAAATGCAGTCCTATAATCACGAAAATAGTGTTTTTATGTATAAGCGGTTTGCTTATTATAAATTTAGAGGTGAAAAAATTCAAAATGGCGACCAATTTTTTTTTTAACTTTTAGAAACAAATTTTTTAAACACATAATAAATTATTAATACTTGACATACATTTTCCTTAAGGCATTGGTAGATAATATTAAATAAGTTGGACTTGAAATGTAGGGCGAAACCACTCTTAAATCGAGCAAAACACCCCCAAACATGATTTTTGACGTTTATCTTCGAAAGAGTGCATGGAAAACAAATGATTTTTTTCAGAAAAATCATACTTATAATTTACGATAAGAATGGATGCATGAATTTTTCCTCTGCAGGTCATACTTTCTGAGTAATCGCCCCTCATATTAGAGGGTGTGTTCTTCCGTGCAGATGACACACTCCTTCCGCAGCCTATATCTCGAAAGGGGGTTGTTTTTAGACAAATTGTATATAATTGAAAGTATGCAGAAATTTCCGTTCTACAATTTAAGTATTATAAGTTTGCCCCAAAAAACCATCTTGTTTCAAGATATGATCCGTCGAAGGAGCGTGCCTCCCGCGAAGTGAAACTCACCCCCCTAATTTGAGGATTGATTGCTAAAAAGGTACGAACCGCAGAAGAAAAATTCATACCAGCATTCATATTGTAAATTATAAGTACTATTTGTCTGATTTTTTTTTTGTTTGCGATGCACCGTTTCCAAGATAAACGTCCAAAAGCATTGTTTGAGGGTGTTTTACTTAATTTTGAATTTTTCATGCCTAAATTTATAATTAGCAATCCTTAGATACATTAATACACTATTTACGTGGCTTTAGGACTGCATTTGTTCAAGTTAATCAACTTTGAAACCGATTTTACGGAATTCTTTGTATACAAATAAATAAGAATTAGCGGCAAGATTTTCTCTTTTAGCTTTTCATAACACATGTTTAGCAACAAATTGGATTGCTAAGAATTAACTACTGTATCGTTTTTTTATAGAAAAGGAACCCAGAACTTCTTCAAATTTTTAAATTCAAGTGCAAAAATTCCAAAACGCAAGGATTTGAAAGGCTTTCTTTAAAACAGTTTTATACGCAAGCAGCAATTCATAATACCTATCATAAAGAAAAGTGACTGCTACTAATAAACAAACTACAAATATTTCAAAGGAAAAAATCTGGTTACCTGTTATAAAGAGATTTTATTTTGAATATTATTTTATTGTATGTATTCAAACATATGAAAAGGCAATTTATAGTAGTACGGAGTATTTAAAAAAGGCTATAAGAATTTAAAAATTAATAGGTATAATTAATTAAAAAAAATTATTTTTGACAGCGATAGAACAGTTCATCAAAACTTATCGATATTTTGAGCAGATTATTATCATAATATGATCAAATGCGTCACTCGATACCTGCAGTGGATAATGCAATCTCCAGTAGCTAATTATTAATAAAATGCACAAATATAGGCAAAGAATTAATTTTAATTTATTAACTAGTTTATTTTTTTATAACTATTAATTAAATAAATATATTGTTTTACATACAGTCATTAGTATTTTAAGTTAATGATTACCCCCCCCCCCTATATTCCTAAATTTTAGATAGAAAATAAAGTTTGGCATCAGAAAACTTCTCATAATATAAAAGAATAGATTTATGAAAAATCCAAGATGGCAGAAATCTAATTTTCAAAGAAGTTTTATTTTAATTCAACCAACCATCAAAACGTCAAATATTCGTACTGTAAGTACTTCAATTAATTTTACAAACGTTATATTCCGAATTCCCACCAGCGAATTTTCCATTATTTTCTTATGAAAACTCCTTTCTAGATAATTTTTTTATTGCAGCGTTAATTTGTAGAATTTGCGTTAATAGTGCCTTCTCTATTAAAATAGGTTTATTTAATGAAAAAAAAGAAATAAAATCATCAAGAAAAAGGGATGTTATTGGCAAAGACATCGTTGTCCCGGTGGATGCCATGCCGTTGCCCCAATAAGAAATTTATCATTAGGTCAGGCTTGGTTTATAAATGATCAAAAATATGTAGTTAGAATTAAAAATTTCCATTGGGTACTCATAATCGACAATATATTCATAATTGAAAAATTAATAATTGGAATGGTGATGCTATAGTATAAGGAAATTTGAATTATTCACTTTGAACGTCTTTAATACGGACTCAAGCCGGCTGATATCAATTCATCCTATTAAAGCTATATAGGACTTCAGAGGGCAAGGAGATGCGAAAATTCAGCTGGAGCCCCTGTCAAGTTGACCCCAAGGGCTGTCTTTGTGTAATCTTTGTTCGGATCTGGTCGTAATTGCGGAAAAATTGCAGCAATAGGCTTACAGAAGACCGCCTAGGGGATTTACAGAGCTTCAATTGGATTTATTACCATTAATATCTTTGAGCATTCTTCAAAATAATCCTTGCCTACTAAAGGTAGACAAGGTGCTATGGATACTGTGGCATTTCTCTTTTGTCGATAGTCGCAGCTTGACAATAGCTGGCATGTAGTCCTGCCGCCTTTTGTTACTTTTAAAAGTCCTTTCCGCCCATAGGTACTGATGTTTTCTTTTTCTGACCTCAAAAAACGATACGATTTCAAGGGGGTCGTGCATAAATGATTTAAAGTCTTTTTGGGTGGGCAGAGAGGTCAACGATTTTTCTCTGTTGTCTTACATTGTGAGTGGGGATGGGGGTTGTACGCGGTCCAAACCATTTCTTAATAAAGATATTTTCAAACCTGCGAATCACTAAAAAACAAAAGTTAATAAAATATTGTGCACCAATCAGGCAACCTAATAGTCTTTACGGATCAGCGTGAGTTTGCAAGAAAGAGGCGAAGTCGAGGCGTAAGCCAGTTATCGCAATCATGCAAGACCGTTACAAGACTTCGCTGTCTCATTACATACGATCTTGTATATATAAGAGTATGGTTTTCGAGTTTTCTCACTAAGTTACTTCTCGAGTTTTAGGTTAGGTTAAGGGTATAAGTGCCACGCAGAACCGTGCGCTACCATCAACAATTACACCCAGAAAGCAAGGAAACCATATTCGTGTTACATTATTATGTGCTTAGGAGAAAAACAGTTTTTTTCGAGCATGAGTTAGCAATAACGAGGTGTACACGAGCACGAGTCGAAGCCGTGTTGGAACACACAATACATGATGTAAAAAGAGCATGATTTACAAATTTATCGCATCTGAAAAGCCGGTAAAGTAGTTTTGTGAATTTTCCCCCCCCCGCCCCACCCCGATATAAGTATCCGTGAGATTTTCTCCCCCCCCCCCCCACCGTCCTAAAACTGACTAGGATTTTATAAATTTAGAAAATAAAATGGGTTAATAACAATAAGTATTCAGTTTAAAAAACTACTGCAGTTTTATCATTTATTTAGTACCTAAAGGACATAACATGTTTCGTAGTCCGACAATTTATTTTCAAAGCAAAATTCTCAGTTTTTTAATTATATATTTTAACAGTATCAAAATCAGCCACAAAGCTCATTTGATTTATTATTATTTAGTCTATAAATAATCAAAATATCTATTTATTGATGACAGGCTTCACTCAAAAAACGGTTTGTTTGAATCAAACAAAAATTAATTTAAGCGATGGTAGGTTTAAATAAAATTAATTTTATTTAAATCTGAGAAATATTTTATTTAAATAATTAAATATTTTATTTTATTTTTCATTTTTAATTGAAAATTAATCAGTTTTAGTTGAGGATTCAAATATTTTATTGAAAATTGCTTTTCTTAGTTAAAAACTCATAATTTCAGTTCAAAATTCATCTCTTTGTTTGAAAATTGAACTACTTTGTACAAAATCAATTTTTTTTGGTTTACAATTAATTTTTGTAACTTAAAATTTAACTCTTTGGCGTATAATTGATATTTTTTTGAAATTAAAAAATGTAACAAATTGGTAGAAAATTGATAAAATGTGTTAAAAGTTCAACTGTCTGGTTAAAAAATGATATATTTTGTTGAAAATTCATCCTTTTTGGTAGAAAAGTAACCTTCTCGATTACAGAATCAACTATTTGGTGAAATGGTTATGTATTTTGTGGAGAATTCGTTGTTTTTTTTTAGTAGAAAATTCTTCTTTTAGGTTGAAAATCAATTTTTCTTAAAAAGTGCAACAACTTGGTTGAAAGTTCAACTACTTTGTTAATTCATAAGAAACAGTAAGGTTTACCCCCCCCCCCCATGCACTTCTGTCCAAATCGGCTTACGTTCTTTTTGGATGAAACCTGAATAAATTCACGAAAAAAATTTATTCGGTAAAAGTTACGGAAGATAGTGGAGGGGGTCAACACTTACGGACTTTCTTACGTACTTACGTACTCCCTAACAAAATGGCGTTTCAATTATTTTAGGCTTGTAAATTTGTAACGCGGCGCATTAATAGTATGCCTCCAAAGCTATAACTTAAGAGAATTTTATATCATTAAGATTCATGTTTCTGATACAATAAACTAGCCACAGCTCATTTATGCAATAGCCAGTTTAATTCTATACAAAAGCTGTATTTTTGTTTTCTGGATTAGAGTACTTTGTGACATTTGATACTTTATTTGGTGTAGCAATAAGAATGATGAACTTAACACTATAAAAATGGTGGTATAGCACCTCCTAGTCCGATAATTACGTATGCATTTCGAGTCACGCAAGTTTTGAAAAAGAAAGAACGGCGCCAGTTCAACATGCACGACCCGCCCAGTCTAGGTAGCACGACGTTGTAAATATTTGCTGTCATCGGTGCGGCCTCCGATGCCCATCTATCCCCACCTAAAAAAAAAAGTGCACCTTGAAAACCATGCCGGAGCATAGTAGAAACCGTGTCACCTGAGCCAGTAGCGGACACTGATGGTGTGGATAGCGGCACTTTGTGCCTCTTCATATGCAGCATACACCCACCTTTTCTTCAAAAGATCCAGAAAAAATAGTGTCTTGTTTTACATTTTAAACAGACACGGTTTCCTACTCTTTAGGCTTGTACCAGCTGATCCATTCAAATATTTTACGAAGCTAGTTTGCTCAAGAGGGAAGAACCTTACGGAGGCCTTTACAAGACAGCTCTATATTTTTGAAAATTACTCGTAAAGATAAATAAAGTAAAACCAGCTTATAAAATGGTAAAGCTTACTTTATTGTGCATAAGACAACTCCATATTTGTTTATGTATGCAAATAACGTGGTTTCTCCGCATCACGTTGCAATGGCTTGACTTTTAATGGCATCATTGAAATAAACAATGTAAAAAATTTGAAAAAAACTACATGAATGCTTTGGTATTTGAGTAGTATTTTGGCTTAAATTGCTTCATGGCCTTTCAGAAAATACGTGTAGATTTTTCAGGAACTTAACTCTCCCTCCTATCTCCCTACCGATTGATCCATTTTCCAATTCAACAATTAAAATAGGGTAATAATAATTAACTGTAGTAAACTTATAATTTAGTAGTTTTTAGCTAATATTTCTAGGAGCCCGATTGATGGATTGTTAGTGCGAGCTCACAGAAGGGTGGTATTGTTAAATGGTCAACCTTTTCTGAAGCTTTAAAAAACTTCCAAATAGCCTCCCGCCGCGACTTCGCACTAAATTAGAAACTACTAAATTTTAGGGTTGTCATAGTTCATTATTACGAGTCTGGATCAAGCTAACCCTCGAAAAGTCATAGTGGTGGCGATTTACATTGGCGGCAAGTCACATTGCGTCATCTCTCATGCAGAAAAAATGTAGTGTCCAGAAAAAGTTAGCCAAAATGTAGTGAGGTAAATTAAATTATTTCTGATGTGAACAAGCACAGCGGTCTCTTTCACCTGGGACGTTGGAAAGGGATACAAGTGTGAACAACATTATTTTCGTGACTTTCGCAAATTTGGTATGGATTTCAATGTGATTGGCCGGGAGTCGGTTTGAATCAACTCCATTATTACCCTATTGCATTTGTTCAAACTTTTCGTTTTTAATTTAATAACATTAGTTTTTCACGTGTATATAATCAAAATACTAAAGATTTTATGGAATTTAAAAAATTAATTGCATTGTTTATTTTAAACAATTCATTTAAAATCAAGCCTAGCCTAAGTGACGTCAAAGAAGCACGGTTTTCATGTTCACGCGAAGGCTATTTTTCTAAAAATTTTCCTATGCATAAGAAAATGTGCTCTTGTCATATGCGCAATAAAGTAAGCTTAATCATGTTAGAAGATGTACGGGGAAAAATAAAAATATTGAATAAAGCAAATATCGCTTTAAAAACAGACAATACAGTATTTCCTTGACCTGAGAAAATACTTCTTGCCTAAAGAAATGTTTACTTGAGTCAGAACAAAATAGTACAATTTTTAAATATAAATTACTAAAAGTTTTCTTTTACTTCCGTCAATGTCTCATTTTATCCACTTTTTAAAGAATGTTAGTCATTTCTTTTTGTTTTTTTCTTGTTTTCGTTTTTTCACATTTGTTACACGATCAAATAATTTAAAAAAGTTTAGTTTTAAATGCAAGAGAAGCGCCAATTCTATCTTTCGATAGAATTTGAGCAGTTGAAAATAATTTAGAATGAATCCTTCAATATTCTAGAACTTGTAATGAAAACACCTGGTAGAATACACTAAATTCATAACTGTATGTAATTTCAAGCTCGAGATTTCCAAACTGAAACTTTTAAATACATAAGTTGAAATGAGCTTCAAAAGTAGATTACAAATTTACAGTTTGGAAGATTAAAAAAAAATATTTCATAATTGTTCAAACTTGTAAAATTTGCATCGGGTTATTTTAAAATACTATCTTAATTTGGAGGCTTTGAAATTAAATGAATCAACATTTTATAAGAAGGAGGCCTTGTTTTAAAACAAAAGTGGGCTTACATATATGCATATATTTAGAGTCGAAAAAAAGGGACGTAGCTTAATGGATAACAAAATTCATTTACAATAAAAGTAAGACTTTTTTCTGTGAATGTTTCAATTTTAAAACATTGTTTTGGATACTGCAAATTTAAAGTCGTTCCGACTTGAAAGCTTAAATTTGAAAATTTGAATGCAAATATTCAAAATTGAGTTACGGAATAAAAAAAACATTTGTTGAATTCAAACAAACTTTCCTTGGACCTTAACAAAAGTTGTTCTAATCGAATAAATAAAAACATAAATTTTTTCAATCAAAACGAAAGTTTTCTGAGAATTACGGGGCGCAAGGTGCCTCTAGTGTCAGAGTAATGACTGAGCGACTCATTCCATCAATGCTCAAATTGGCTCAAACTTATTTTTCAAAATTATTATTTAAATAAATAATACGAGAATTCTAGATCAATCTAAAAATTCTATAACCCCTTCCTCACACTACTCCCTTCCCCACCGAGTGAGTCACGCCAACCCCGAAAGGGAAACGGCTTAATGGTGTAGTAATAATAATAATAATTATCATGAAAATTTTGGTGAAAAGTCTAAGAATAAAATTTCCTTACTCCTGAAGTTAAAAGTGGGTATAAATTTAAGTTGTTTTTAGTGCAATACATTTTTAGAGAAATAACCTTAGAATAATTCTATCTTATCGGCTAATTCTAATATCTGTGATTGGCAAGGTTTGAAATGTGGGCTCGGATTAATCTTTAGTTGGTTAACGGATTGAAATGAATTGGAATATTGCATTGAATTGATTCGGATACAAATTTCGGAATGATTAGAATTGGATTCCTATCAAACACTTTTGCCAGGGAATTAATTCCTCGTATTACTCATTAAAATAGATCATAATCTACATATTTAAATGATTTCCGCATATCAGAAAGTTGACTCCCTGCCTGATGAACACGTAAGAAACCGCGGAATTTATCGAAAAAGTAATCGATATCGCAGCAATACTTAACTCGTGTTCAGTGGACCGTTTTCGATTTCTGTCGGACGAGGCGGTGTCTTCAGTCCCATGCTTGTCCCATACGGCGTACGCAAAGCAACGAACGACACTTCGAACGCCGCGCCGAGGGAACAGGCGGGATACATGGAAGCCTACACGAACGGGCGATTCGGAATTAGATGTTATCTTTGATGAGCCGTGTGCTCCGGGCCCCAATGGCTCCTAGTTGCAGGCACAAGGAAAGGGTCTCTCGAGGAGACCTCGCCGCGAGATACGGATCTTCTTGGCGCCACCGTCAGGCTCCGTGAGGACCTCGTAAGTCCCCAGTCTCCAACTAAAGAGCTAAAGAACTAAACCAAACCGAAGATGCTTCGAAACCCTTAAATGCGGTTAGAGCGTAACTGATACCCCTACGGGGGGTCTCTTCTGGTCATCACTCTTCCTGTCACACAAAATCTTCAAAAACCCCTTATTATCCTCTCAAACTACGAAATGAAAAAGTCCCTCTTTTTCATTTGAAACAACACCTTGTTTTCCTTCTGACCCGGAATTCCTTCATTATCTTTAAAACGTTTCGCATTCTATGAAACAGTTTTTTATTTTTTGCATTTTTTTATGATTAAGTTCAAGGAAAAAGTAAATAATAGTTAAAGGGTTAGCGAATCGACTGATCATGGACTTGATAATAAATGAATTCAGATGTTTCAAGAGAGTTTAGTGACTTCTGGAGATTTTAAAAGATTTCAAACAGTTTCTAAGCATTTACTGACTTTAGAAGATTTGCATAAATTTATGAGACTTCATTAATTTTAGGATGTGTCAATTCGTCTTACTGCTCACTGGGGTGCGTTGAAATTTTTTTAAAATAAATGAATCAATATCCTGAGGTTTTGCAAAGCAGAATAGGTTTAAAAATTTCATTCTCAGAGCTTTACAAAAATCGCTTACATTTTTTTTCGTAAACTATATAATATTCGCTGGGGGATTATATTGACCCTTAATAATAAATTTTGTAGAAATTGTTGATGTAAGTTTTTGGCTTTAGGGTCAGGTGAATTGAAAATAATTAAGATGTTTTAAACGTTTCGGCACACAATGGTGGCCCTCATCAGTGAGTTTTATTAAATCTGTGAAAAGTACATGATATCTTGTAGGTACGCAGTTTTATATTTTGGAAGCATTATTCTTTGATTAATATTTCAGATGTGAAATGATAAAATTACTTAAATTTAAATTTGATTTAATTTTATTAATAACTACTGATAAATTTTGCAGTAATCCTGCAGCATTGTTTTATTTTAGCGTAGTACAATTATTGAGAAAGCAATATCAATGTAGTCGAGAAAATTTTCTCGTCGCCAATTTTTTATTTTATATAGAAAAACGCTGCAATGAAAAAACTACTTACAAAATTCTTTTTTCAGTTAGGCACATGTAATTAAATTTAATTTTTATTAATTTTTTTGTTACTTATTTTTAAAATTTACCTGTTTATACGAAAAATAAAATTCAACCAAATTTTTTATGGCAGAGAAATAATGTTAGATTATCAAAAAGGTTGTAGTTGGCAATAATTTTTAAAGTATTCTTCAAAGCGCAAGTTATTCTTCAACCATTGTATTGTGACGCAATCTGGTGAAAAATATTGACATTGGCGACAGACGCTGCTAAATAATAAATATCGCTGTTGTAAAGTTACTAAACTGACAAAACACTTTGTTCATTCAAGAAATATTGACAAAAAGAACTGTTTCTTTAATGAAAAACTTTTTTATTTATATTTTAATTTATTTGTATTTATTTATTTATTATTATTATTGTTTTAAATAAATTTGTGTACGGAAAATTATGATTTTGAATTAAAGCTTCGTTAGTTTCAATTCACCTGACCCTAAAGCCAACAATTTCTACAAAAAACTATATAATATATCCGACTTTAAAAAATCTTGTACGATTTTAATATTGTCAGGTTTTCTAGGACAAAATTTCATTTTTATAAACCGCAAAATCTAAAAGACTAAAAGAAAAATCTAATTATTGTAAACTTCAAGTAACTTAAAAAGTTCTTATAAGCTTTGTAAACTATCTCAACTTTTTGTTTAGCCTGTAGAATCTGTCTCGTACTCAAATCTTACAAAAAAGAAATATTGAGAAGATTTTAGCAATTAATTGAGGGTCATTTTATTAGCTAAGGTACTTTCATTTCGTTTAGGTAAACTTTAAGTGCAATAACCCATTTGCAGGCTCAATTAAAATTTTGTCATATTTTGAAAAGTGTTTTAAAATTATTTCAGTTATTTGATCATTAAAAAAATAATGTTTCGTCCTTGAACAACTGAAAATATTGAAATTTTGCAATATTTTCGAAAAATGGGCATATTGTGTACAAAAAAAAATAATTGTTGCAAAACCCTGAAATTTAGAGTTTTTAAAATCTTTACGTAATTTAATATCAAGCTATTTTAATTGTTAAAATCTTCTGATTGTTAGGTGAATTTGAAATGCAAGAAAGTTTCTATATGCTCACAAAAATGTTACAATCGATAGTTTAAAAGCTTCTTAAGATGAGTTTAGTCTTTTAAAGTTCATAAAACTGAGATTTTGTCCTGGAAAAACTGACAACATTGAAATCTCACAAGATGTTTTTGTACTCGGTATATTATATAGTATATGAAACAAATTAATAAAATTAAATTGTCGTGAAAAAATATCCCTCCCCTTCGTTAATTAATGTTAGCGATTTTTGCAAAACTCTGAGAATTATGAATGCTTACAACTTACCTTTTCTCCGCGAAACCTTAGGATATCTATATCGATCTATTTTAAATTTTACTAAGGTTATAAGTGAGCAAAAATAAAACTTTTCAGTGCAATGCTGTTTTTAATTTCCAATGGACTTCAGAATATTTCAAGGGAATTAAAGTGATTCAATAGAATTGCTATGAATTTTAGTGAGTTCAAGTTACATTAAGATACTCCATGTTAATTTAGACATGTCTGAAAACTGCACTAACCTCAGGAGAGTTCAAGTGACTTCAAATTACTTCAGACATTTCAAGTATATCATTATAAGTATATACCTGACTTCACGAGTGCTCAACCCCTCGGTAATATTAGAAAATGAATAGATAATAAATACTAAATACCCATTTTTTTGAACTAGAATGTGTTTATTTTATAAATGGTAGTGTGGTTCCAACGAAAAAAGAAGGTTCTATGATTTGTAGGAAAACCCCCCGAGAAGTTTCCACTGAGTGCAAAAACAAACTGTGAATATTTTCTAAATTTTTTAGTATAACGAAATGTACTTTCCCTGAGGGGTTAAACCATCCCCAAATTTAAAATATTTTATTATCACATATGTGGGCATCTGCACGAAAAAGGCCCTTCTTGCCGGTTCTATGTTTAGGAGATTATCACGTTTTTCTAAGTTAAGGTCAAAATTATCATTTTTGGGATCGAGTGGTTGATGATACTGGGACCTACAGTGAATTTATTCGGACGATACTCATATCCTGAAAGTAATCGGAAGTAGGTATAATTCATGTTCGAATAAAAAATGTGACATGTGTGTTTATGGCATTAGCCAAGTTTAGATGCTTTTTTATCAAAAAAAAATGTTCCGAGGTTTCAACTTAAAAAAGGTCCTAAATTTTCCGGGAATTTCCCGGCTAAATGCCCCTATACGTGACTCCATACCTTAGAAGTAAAAAACAAATTTTAAGTACAAACAAATTATTTTCGAGCTGTTTAGAGTCTTTAAACAAAAAAATTATGAACAAAATTAAGAGTAGCACTCATAGAATTTTCGATTAAACTGAAAAATTTCATATATATTACGAAAAAAGTAATTTGAAAAATTTGAATTACATAGGTGGTTCAAACCACCCTCAGGGGTGGCCGCTCCTAAAACGTAAAAAATCGTATTTTTTCATATAACTATTACATGCAAATATTTTTAACTTTGTTAAAAAATCATAAGCAGCATTTCAGAATATTAAAAATAAATTTACTAAAAATACAGAATTAAAAAATTCAGCTTGTGAATTAAAAAAATATATATTTAAGAGCAATAAATCAAAATGAATTTTTCATGTGTCTTCTATATTTGTTTAGAGGTCAATTTATACGGTATTTATATAAAATTAATCAAATTCAATAGAAAAATCTATGATAAAAATTATATGGAGTTGTTTCCGATCACTAAGGTTTTTCCAGAATAAATTTTTTGTATGCAAAATATTCTATAATCATTATTTTACTTGAAATTGATTTAATCAATAAATTAATAATTAATTTAATTATTATTTTTGATTTTTAATTTAATTTTATTTTCTTTTATTTTTATTATAATTAAATTAATGATTAATTTGATCGAAAAATCTATAATTAAACTACAAAGGTGCTCTTTTTTCAATGTGGAGACTGAAGATAATCGTTTTCAGTTAAACATTTTTGTTACTGTAGTTATTCTATTTAAATTGTATGAAATGTATACACAAAAGACTGCGTTAAGTGCTCGAACATTAATTTGTTTTCCTAAAAAGTGCATGTTTTTTATTCATAAGGGAGTTTTTTAAAACTCTTCTAAAGTTTTTCATTTTATTACTTATTTTTAGGGATTTGTCATGATTTTTAAAGGAAACAAAATAGATTTAATACATCACCTGTGGAAATACAATGTTTTTATGTTGTTTTTACACTCAATGGAGAGCTTTTTCAATAGCGTCTCCATAAATATAGGAAATTGTTTTTCCACCCTGATTCTTCGAGTTAAATAAGGGATCTCTTAAATCGGTTGATAGCTGTCTAATTTCTGAATAAAACACGTCCATGATGAAGTTATTTTTTCAATGTTTTACGAAAATTGTAAAAAATTAATTAAGTTTGCTATATTTTAGTAAATTTTGTATCATATCTGTTAAAATAAACATTTATCAATGTTTTTGTGCTCATTTTAAAAGTAAATTTCTGTAAAATCTCAGAAACTTTCAGCTTAATTACGTCAATTCAAGTTATTTTATTGTTAATGATCTATACATAAATTTTTCTATTGCATCTAAATAAACCTGAATTGAATTGGTATATTTGGATATTGAACGTGTTATAAATACCATCTTTATTATATGAAATTCGTAGCTACGAAAGTCAGGATATTAAAATTAAATTCAGAGGCAACAAGATTTGGAAGTTTGTATAGATTTATTAATCAGGGGTTTGAAATTAAGATTTGGTATTATAAAATATTTGGACAATTATGGCAGTATTCTCACGCACTAATTTCTTTCTAATTTTGTAGAAGAAAGGAAATGTTAAACTTTCAATGTTTTCTACATTGTTGACAATGAAAAAAAAAATAGATACGAATAATTTATGAAGCAAACATTTGTGCGATTCTTACTTTTTACGATACGAGCTGAAACTTGAAGCGGCTGACGTGAATGAAATCTTTTAAACTGGTTTTAATATGAGTCTTTTATATTCAGTGTAAGTAAATCTATTTTCCCATTGTCGACAGCTAGACCGCTACTGTTTATTTGTTTTTACATTTGAATCACGCTGACATGTTTTGTAATAAATTTAAATATTACCATCTTAGGCAGAAGCGGTCGGATAATATGAAAAATTCAAAACCTGTATTCAGAGGGCATAGTGTCACTAAAATAAAGAATAATTCAAAAACAGGTTTAACATTTGTAAATGAGAGGCTGGCTGCGATAATAATGTCCTTGCATTTTTAGAAGTCACTTCTTTTTCATTTGTCTTGCATATCAGTTCACGAAGAACAAATGGAAATCAAGTGACTCTTGAAAATACAAGAACACCATGGTACCGGTCAAATGTTTTGTCTTTTTCAGTCATTCACCGTACCTGGGTAAAAATAAAACTGAAACATTACATAGGCTTGTGTTTTAAGGACTAAAATTTTTAATTGCACGGTTTTATTCCGCGTATTTTCTCCAATAACATTCTATGTGGCAAGAATTTTTACTTTAATCTGTATGAACAAAAATTGCTATATACACATATTTTTTCAGAATTAATTGAAAAATTACAAAATAAAGCTTTTTCTCATTTTTAATTATAGCTTCAGAGTTATAATTAAAAATTAAATTTAAAAATTGAATTTCTATTATTAAAAAGACTTAAAAATTGAATTTCTATATTTGAATTAAATAATCATACTCCAAGATACTATTAAAAAATTTAAATTTTTATTGCATATCATTGGTATATTTTGTAATTTAAAAATAACTTTAAATGCATTTACAACATTAAGCCGTTTCCGTTTCGGGGTAGGCATGACTCGCATTATTTATTTAAATAACATGGTCGTTCCGCAACACTGCTCCGAACCAGGTTGCTGATCAATCTCTCTAGCAATCACCCCAATTAAAGATCCTAACAAAGTCGTCATGCGAGGTTCCCTACTTGGATCCATTAGTATCGAAAGTCTTTTGCTTCAGGCCTTACTTACTCTACTGACTCTCTTTTTATTAACTATTTTCTGCATACTTTTCTGTTCTGGTATTTTTCTCTATCTTCTTTCACGTCCATGCATTTTTTCATGCAAGCTCTCGTGTTTCTGTGGCTTCTTATCTCTCTTCTGACTAGGGTCTTATTCACAAATTATATCCATTATTTTCGCGGTCTGCCTCTCGGCAGGCTGCCATTTACTTTACCTTGGTACACTTGTTTCGTTAGTCGTTCATCTTTCATTCTCTCAACATGCCCGAACCACCTTAACCGATTTCTTTCCCATGTGTCAACTAGTGTTTCTTCCACATCACATTCTTTGAGAATAATCTCGTTACACATGTCAGTCGCGTTAATTTTACTCTTAACATTTTCTTGATAGGTCCATGTCTCGCTGTCGTATTGTACAATCGGTACAAATATAGAATTATGTATTGACATTTTAGCCTTAGTTGATATATTTTTACTTCTGATATGAGGGCCTGCTTTACCAATAACCTTCTTACCTTCGTTTATGCGTCTATCTAACTTTTTATCTATCTTCCCTTCCCTAGTAAATAAGCTACCAAGGTATTAGGAATTTATCAACTTGTTCAATTCTCTTAACATTTAATACAATGTTGCATATTGTTTTCTCACTCTTGCCTTCGAAATACAGTTTTTCTTTCATTTATGTTAATTTTGAGGCCCATGCTCTTCATGCTTGCATTTAGTTTATTCAACATTCTTTGCAAGTCTTCGATCGACTCTGCCATAACAACCTTATCATCCGCGAACGCTAATCCACGTACCTTTACTCTTTCGAGATCCAGACCTCCTTCGTTGAAAAGAGCCATTCTTAAACACTTGTCCATAAATAATATAAACAGCTATGAAGACATAACGCATCCTTGTATAACGCCTTGCATAATATCGAAACATTCACTCGATTTCCCATTTACCCTTAAATTCATTTTGCTACCGTATATATTGTTCTTACAGCATGTAGGAGCCATCAGTGTACTCCGTATTCTTTCAGGACTTCTAGGTTAACAAATGCACAGAAAACTTTTTTTCCTACTCTCAAACTTTTTTCTGTGATTTGCCTTAAGTCTCATGTTGACATTTACTGCACTTTTATTTCCCTTCATTTTTTAATCAAGCAGTTTCTTGCTTCCTTTAAAGTCATTTTGTATTTTCTTCTCTTCTTCTCTTCTTCTCCTCTAATTTTATCTTTACTTCCCTTAATTAATCGCTTGAGTATCCTCATTTTGTGTTTGTTATCATTTTCATGTCTATTGCCATGTTCAAAGTTCTCCTGAACGCTTCTTTCTTTGCTTCTTGGACAGCCTGAATTTCCTCATTCCACCATGCATCACCATACATTCTTCCCACAACCGCGGTACCAAGCACTTCGATCGCACATCAAACAATGATATCCCGGAACATAGTCCATGCCCCCTCTATATCTTTGTTTTGTATAAGCGCCTCTTAAGTTGCCTTATCTATGCTTTCAATTATATTATTTTGAAAATCTATTCGCACATCCGGTTTCTGTGGGTTTTCAATTTTGATTCGCGTTTGTTTTGTTTTCTTGGTTTTATTTTTTCTCTTTTCCCGACTTAAGTTAATTTTGAAGATCAGAAGGTAAGGATAAGTGTTGCATTCAGAACCCCTCATGATCCTTGTCTTTTTGACTAGCTCTCTTAATCTTTCATCCGCAAAACTAAAGTCAATTATAATGTGGCTTTTTCCTTTAGACCAGGTGTACGTGTGAATCATTTTATGTCTAAACCAAGTATTCGTAATAAACAGACCCCTTTCCAAGAACGACCCAAATAATTTATCTACGTCAGAGTTTATCCATTGACCCCTAAAATTACCCAGTACTCTTTCTGTATCCTGATTTAATTGCCCATCCATCCATTCGTATCTCCTAGTAGAATTATTCTTTCACCATGATCGGCTTTTACTTCTCTGGGGTCACTATCGACTGGCACGTAACATGCTATGATAAATAATCTTCTGATTCCTACTTTCACTCTAGCCCACAGCAGTTTGGGAGATACGAAATCATGATCTCCGAGACGCTGCTTTGCTCTTTCATTCAAAATCAGACCTGCTCCTTGCCTAACATGAGTTTCATTATCTACTCCTGACCATATTTCAAATCCGCCTTTCAATGCCCCGTTTTGTACGTCCCTACTTATGCATCTCTTTTTCTTTATTTCAAGCACACATAAAATATCTAATTTCCTTACGTGCATAGTTTCTCGCAATTTTTTACCTTGAGATCATTCACCCCCTAGTATTCCAAACACCCAGTCTCCATTCGTCGCCTTAAACTTGACCTTTACATTTACCGTATGCATGCAAGTCGTTATATGTTGGAAAGTGTAGTTATAACGTCCGTCCCACCAAACTTCGGTTAATAAGGGATGCTTAGGAGGGGGGGGGCTGAAGTCAAGAGAGTTATAATATATATGTTTTATTATAATGTATTGTCACATGACCATGAATTCTAAACGTATAATCGTAATATATAAACATAAAAATATCAAAATAATTGATGTGTTATTCAAATTAATTTATATACTTATCTTTCAATGCATGAGTATGATAAAAATGAGAATCAAAAGGTTAATAAGACTTTCGAAATTCCATGAAAACTAATAAAATATACTGAGGTCCTGCAAGGTTTATTAAACGGAGTGGATAGACAACGGGACCGAGAAAGAGGTGATGCTCAATCAAGCGATACAAATAGCATGAGGTCAGCTTTTAGCATGCGTCTAAATGAAACAGAAGTGGTTAATGCGGTCCTGACTGTTTACGTTTGAATTCCCCTAATTTGGCTGAATACCTGTGTAGGCCATGTCCAGAACCGTAAATAAATCGATAGTTGAGTGTAATGTGAATAGATTAAAATATATGTTTAATGTTGATCTGAAATCAATTTTTTCCCATGTAGGGGGTCGTTAAAAAATACGCTTTTCAGTGCCCCACCCATGTAACACTTTCGTTATATTAACTATGTGGAGGTTGAAAACTCACGTGACAATCGCCCCCCCCCCTACACGGGAAAGTGTTACGTATTTTTCTAACGGTCCCTTTTTTATAAGTTGTTGTATTTTTTATGATTTTACTGTAAACTGTGGCTGAGTGTCGTATATAAGGCAAAGCGGTGCACTACTAATTCTGCATTTCTGAATGAACATCTACATTTTGACGTGCACAGTTGGGAGTCTCCCATCTGGCTACGTGAAATGTTGCTAGAGGACCATCTGTGCACGTCTAAATTTTGGTGTGAAAAATTCGGCTTTTTCATTTAAAAAATTATCTCTTTTGGTAACAAAACTCTTTTTTTGTTAACAGTTAAACTATTTTTGTAGAAAGTTCAACTATTTGGTTGAAAAATAAGGCAAATTTTTCTTGAAAATTCAACTCTTTAGTTGAAAACTGTTGTTTTTCTCTTTTATTGATAATTCGTATTTTGGGTTAAAAAATAAACTATTTCTAAAAAAGTCATCTATTCTATTAAAAATTCAATTCTTTACATGAAACGTTTAAAATTTGAAGCGAGTCAAAATGATTCATATAAAAGGCGTTTTGTCCGAAATGGAAACACTTTAGGCCTTGATGTTTAAAATTGTTACCATCATTTCCAAATTGTGTCTTAAATCTATATAAATATTACTGAATTTAATCGAAACTAATTTTAAGTCAGAATAATAAAATTAAAAGTATTTTCAACTTATTTATCATTTGAAAGTTATGATTTGCATAGTACCGCTAGAATTAAATTGCAGAGTCGTATTTTAACTTGAAATTTAATATGAAACGTCATTTTTAATGGCTGGCGAATATAAAGTTTATAAAAAAAGTAATTACGGCGATCTTGTCGAACAATGCATAAAGACGAGACCCGTTCAAAACTTGATATTGTAGGATATTCCGAGTGACATATCTTACTTAAGCTGAATTTTTATTCTAGATAAATATACATTGTTTTTCTCTTGTCCACATATATTGTGTATTATTTATTTATTTTAACTGATGCCTATTTCTTTTTAATCTAAGTTTTTCTGAATTAGCGTCTTAGTTATTTATTTATTTTCTTTTAAATATAATATTAAGGAACTGAAAAGAGTTACTTTATATATTACTTACAAATCCCAAGTGCGAAGTATCGGAGCTGGACGCACGGTCCACGCTTGGACCAATTTCGGCAGCCAAAGATGGGCGAACGTTATCGGGCCTATATCCATATTTCAATCGGCTCAGTGTTGTTCCAGTAACGACTGCCTATAATAGCTAAATTATTTTGTCCATATACCGCTGACACTTGGCCACTTAACTGAATGTTTATATTCTTGAAGTGGGGCTTCTTTGAGCACTGTTTTCTGTTGAACTTGAAACGTGAAGTTAGTGGCTATTTGAAAAAATCGATTGGTCGGTACGTGAATCCGCGCTAAAGCACAACGCGTCAAGCTCAATCGATTATATTCACGGCATTGCACAGTTGGCCGCAGCCCCCTGGCCATGGAGAATAGACATAAGGAGACCAAACTAGTCGAACTAAAGATGAGCACTTTTCTGTTGCCAGAAGTTTGAGAA
>JAAAKG020212759.1:8088-22398 GCA_010014905.2 Druon quercuslanigerum | reverse complement strand
AGGTATTTTAAAGGATTAAAAATATTTTAGGACATTTAAAACTATTCAGGAGAATTTTTAATAGATTTCAATAATTTGAAAGTTTACCAAAAGATATGAAGATAAGGTAATATTTTACGGATTTAAAAATATTCTAAAGAATTTCGAATAGATTTCAATAATTTCAAAGTATTCTAAAGAATTTGAAATATTTTAATGTATTTAAAAATATTCGAAAGAATTTTAAAACCCTTTTAAGGGATTCAAAGGATTTCAAAGGACTTAAAGGCTTTGAAATATGTTTAGGTTTTATGGTATTTTTAAAACTTCCAAGGAATTTTTAAGCTCTTTAAAAGTTTCAAGAGATTTCAATGGCTTTGGAATGTTTTAGGGTATTTAAAAATATGTCGAGGAATTTTGAATATATTTCAAAAAATGTATCGTGTTTTATGGGATATGAAAGACTTTAGAGCATTTTTAAATTTCCAAGGCATTTTAAAGAGCTTTTAAAGTTTTCCAGGGATTTCAAAGAATATAAAATATTTTAGGTTATTTAAAAATATTCCGAGGAATTTTGAATATATTTCAACAATTTTATGGGATATGAAAGTTATTAGGGCGTTTTTAAATTTCCAAGGAATTTTACAGAGCTTCCAGAGGTTTCAACGTATTTAAAAAATATTTCAGGGTATTTTAAAATATTCATAGGAATTTTGAATAAATTTCAGTAATTTGAAGATATTCCAAAAGGTTGAAAAGTTTAAGATCATTTTTTTTAAACTTCCAAGTAATTTTAAAGAGCTTTTAAAAGTTTTAATGGATTTAAAAGGATTTGAAATTTTTGTAGGTATTTAAAAATATTTCAAAGAAATTTTAAAGAGCTTTTAAAGTTTTAAAGGATTTAAAAGGATTTGAAAAATCTTTCGGTATCTAAAAATATTTCAAGAAATTTTAAAAAGCTTTTAAAATTTTTAAAGGATTTAAAAGGATTTGAAATTTTTTTTAGGTGTTTTAAAATATTTCAATGAATTTTAAAGAGCTTAGAAAATTTTCAAGGGATTTCAAAGGATTTAAAATATTTAACGTTATTTTAAAATATTCCAAGGAGTTTTGAACATATTTCAATAATTTTATGGAGTATGAAAGATATTAGGGCATTTTTAAATTTCCAAGGAATTTTAGAGCTTTCAGAGATTTCAACGGATTAAAAATATTTCAGGGTATTTAAAAATATTCATAGCGATTTTTAATAGATTTCAGTAATTCGAAGATATTCCAAAAGGATGTAAAGTTTAAGGTCATTTTTTTTAAACTTCCAAGTAATTTTAAAGAGCGTTTAAAAGTTTGAAAGGATTTAAAAGGATTTGAAAAATCTGTAGCTATTTTAAAGTATTTCAAGGAATTTTAAAGAGCTTTGAAAATTTTCAAAGGATTTCAAAGGATTTCAAAGGATTAAAAATTTTTTAGGTTATTTAAAAATATTTCGAGGAATTTTGAACATATTTCAATAATTTTATGGGATATGAAAGATATTAGTGCATTTTTAAATTTCCAAGGAATTTTAGAGCTTTCAGAGATTTCAACGGATGAAAAGTATTTCAGGGTATTTCAAAATATTCATAGGAATTTCTAATAGATTTCAGTAATTTGAAAATATTCTAAATATTCAGATGATTTAAAACAATTTGAAAAGTTTTTAGGTATTTTAAAATATTTCAAGGAATTTTCAAGGTCTTTTAAAGCTTTCAAAGGATTTTAAATATTTTAGGGTACTTGCAAAAACTTCCAGGAATTTTAAAGAGTTTTAGAAAGTTCCAAGGGATATCAAAGGATTTAAAATAGTTTAGGTTATTTAAAAATATTGCAAGGAGTTTTTAATAGATTTCAGTAATTTTAAGGGAATTTAGAACATTTAAATAATTATAGAGGTTTTTTTTAATTTAAGGAATTTTCAAAATATTAAAAAAAATTTTGAGGGAATTCGAAAGATTTAAAAAAATTTCAAATATTTAAAAAAATTCCCAAGAATTTTAAAGAGCTTTGAAATGTGTCAAGGGGTTTCAAAGGATTTAAAATATTTTAGGTTATTGAAAAATATTTCAAGGAGTTTTTAATAGATTTCAGTAATTTTGAGGGAATTTAGAACATTTAAATGATTATAGAGTTTTTTTTAATTCAAGGAATTTTCAAAATATTTTAAAAATTTCGAGGGAATTCGAAAGATTTAAAAAAATTTGAAATTTAAAAAAAATTTCCAGGAATTTTAAAGAGCTTAGTAAAGTTTCAAGGAATTTCAAAGGATTTAAAATATTTTAGGTTATTTAAAAATATTTCAAGGAATTTTTAATAGATTTCAGTAATTTTAAGGGAATTTAGAAAATATACATGATTATAGGGTATTTTCTTTTAATTCAAGGAATTTTCAAAATATTTTTTAAAATTTCGAGGGAATTCGAAAGATTTCAAAAAATTTGATATATTTTAAAATGTGCCAAGAAATCTTCAAGGTGTTTTAAAGCTTTCAAAGGATTAAAAATATTTTTGGGTGGTTAAAAAAATTCCCAGGAATTTTAAAGAGCTTTGAAAAGTTTCAAGGGATTTCAAAGGATTTAAAATATTTATGTTATTTAGAAATATTTGAAGGAATTTTTAATAGATTTCAGTAATTTTTAGGGATATCAGAGCATTTAAAAGATTATAGGGTATTTTTTTTAATTCAAGGAATTTTCAAAACATTAAAAAAACTTCAAGGGTTTTCGGCAGATTTTAAAAAATTGAAATATTTTAAAAGATTACAAGAAATTTTCAAGATCTTTTAAAGCCTTCAATGGATTTGAAATATTGTCGGGTGTTAAAAAAATTTCCCAGGAATTTTGAAGAGATATTTTTAAAGATTTCAAGAAATTCTATAGGGTTTGCAAGGATTTCAATAATTTTAAGGGATTTTTGAAGTTCTCAAGAAATTTTAATAAATTTTCCAGTATTTCATGAAATATCATCGGATTTCATATATTTTCACATAATTTTTTATTTTAATTTGTTTCTTACGAATAAACTGTATACAAGAATTGAGTGATTTAGTAGGATTTAAAAGGTATTCAAATATTTTAAGGTGTTTAAGGTGTGGTTGAAAAGATTTACAAAATTGTAAAAGAATATATTAGAATTTCGGAAGATACGGAACAATCTTACGGGAAAAATAAGATTTTAAGATATTTTAAAATAATCTAAGGGATTTTTATAAGTTTTTTTAAAGGATTCCAATGAGTTTATTGGATGTTAAAAGCTTTAATAAATTTCTTATTTAGAAGATTTAAAAGATTTCAGAAGATTTCGCGAGGATTTTGAAGGTTTCAAAAATTTCCGAAAGATTTCAGATTCCAAAAAATTTCAAAGCTTTTAAAAATCAACTCTCTAGAAACAAAAAGTTATCTATGATTTAAAAATTTAAATTATATTATCAATTTTTTTATTAAAAGAAAAAACATTTTTTATTAGAAAAGTTTGAAACATATGAAAAATAATTATTTAATAATATTTTTTGTATTTTAAATTTTTTCTTACTGTCGCTTCTTGCAAAAAAAACATTAAATTCTATTAATTCATGGCTTTTTTCAAGGAAAACATTCCCCACAACTTCACTGTTTTCAATTTTGGTAATAAATGAATAATTTTTAAATACAGTTATTTGTTTAAAAACAACTTTCTCAACAAAAATGGTTTTATCGATTTCAGTCATAAAGAAAGTGTATTTTAAAACTGTAAACAATAGAGTTGTAGAGAATATATTCCGTGAAAAAAGCCATCATTTATCAAAATGCAACCATTTTTTTTTAAACTAGAAAGGACGGGAGCAGTAAGAAAAAATTCAGTTACAAAAGATATTGTTAAAATTAATGGTTTTTGTCAATTTCACCATTTCTTTAATTTAAAATAATGTTTTTGATTTGAAGTGGCATCAGTAATATTTTTTTATTCTTAAAATCGTTGAAAAACTATTTTTTTCGAAAGTCTGTTTTTTAGCGCGACATCTAGGCATTAAAAAAAGTAATTTGAAAAAAGAAGTATTAGAAGACAAAAATGTTTTAATTGTAATATAAAAAGTTAAATAATTAAAAATGGAATATTCAAATTTCATAAGTTGGAAAGTAAAATGTTCCATTTTGGAAAATTTAAGGTGAAACGTTTCAAATTTCGCCAATTTAGATTGTTAATTTTACCGATTTTAAACAAAAATATTCAGGATTTGAATCAAACTTTAAAGCTGAAAAATTTTATCGCTAAACCTTGATAAATAGTCATTTATTCTTTTTTTTTCTTTAGGAAAGTCGATGCTGGAAAGATTTATGGACTGTTTTGAAGTTTATCAAAAAGGCGAAGAGGGTAAATATGATGCCAACTTTATAACAAAACTGGTAAAAAATTATCGAAGTCATGAAGCAATTCTCCGGATTCCGAATGAACTATTTTACGACAACGAACTCGTTCCCTGCGGGGGTCAAGAAATCTACAGAGCTGAAAATTGGTCAGAATTGCCGAATAAGAAGTTTCCTCTCATTTTTCACGCCGCTCATGGATTAGAAAGAAGAGATGATCGTTCCCCGAGGTCTGTATTATTTTTTTCCATGTTTATGGTTTTAATTTTCTTTAATTTCAGGGTGACATCAGTTCAGGGAAAACCTAAAAATGAGGAAAAAGTAAGAGAATAGAAGAGAAAAGAAAAGAATAGAAAAGTTAGGACCGTAATTAAAAATTTGCAAAATATTTCTCCTGAAGATCATTTTTTTAGTTATAAACTTTATTATTTGGTTGAAAATTTCCCATTTTTCTTTTAAAAAATTATTCTTTTTGGTTGCGAGTTGAACTGTTTTGTTTAAAAAAATTTATTTTTAGGTAAAAAATTCAGCTCTTTTTGTAGAATATTGACCTTTTGTTTAAAATTCGTATTTGGTTGCTGATGAGTCAACAGAAATATTTTTTGGATGAAAAATATTTTTCTGAAACTTTGTTTTATTTTTTTTTTTAAAGTTCATATTTTTTAGTGTAAATATTGCACCTTTCTTGGATAACAATGCAAATTTTTTATTCAAAATGAAACTATTTTCTAGAAAATTTTTTTACTTTTTGTTTAAAATTCCTATTTGCGTGTTGAAAAGTCAATTGAAATTATTTTGGATAAAAAAATTTAACTCTTTTCTTAAAAATTTTTTTTTTTTATTAAAAAATTCACGTGTTTCAGTAGAATTTTAATTTTTATTGGGCACAAAGGCAACTGTTTGGTTGAAACTTCAACAGTTTTATGGAAAAGTCATAAATTTTTTATTTGAGAAATCGGCTGTTTGTTGAAAATTTAAGTATTTTGTAGAGATTCACTTTTTGTTTAAATTTAATGTTGTGGCGTTGAAAAGAGAACTGAAATCTTTTCTAGATGAAAATTCAAGTATTTAAAATTTTTTTTTTTAATTACAAATTCGTCTGTTTGAAGAAAATTAAGGTTTTCACTGAAAATTCAAATATTTGGTTGAAAATTCGTTTCTTTTTGAGATAAACATTTATTTTACTAACTGAAAATTTAAATATTTTATTTTTGATAGAAAACTGATATTTTTTGTTGAAAATTTATGTGTTTCGTTCAAAATAAATTTCTGCTTCAGTTCCAGGATCATCATTTTAGTTTAATTTGGTATAAAATTCATCTTTTGGGTAGAAAATTGCACTACTTGGCCCAAAATTCATATTTTTGGTTAAAAATAAAACAATTTCGCTAAAAAGTTTTTTTTTTTGTCGAAAATTTAACTATTTCGTAAGAAATTTACTTGTTTAAAAATCATATTTTGGATTGAAAAAGTCAATTGAAATCTTGTTCGGTAAAAATTTAACTATTTTATTGAAAACTTCTACTTTAATTAAAAAATTCATCTGTTTTAGTAGAAATTACATCTATCTTGTATAAAAATTAAACTGTTTGGATTAAAATTCAAAAATTTAGTTCAGCATTAATCCTTTTTGGTAAAAAATTCTACTCATTCGTAGAAATGTATTATTCTTGTTCAAAAATCCTATTTTCATGTCAAAATTAAATTTTTCTTAGAGGAAATTCAATTATTCTTTTGAAAATTTGTGTTATTAATTTAAAAATTCATTTATTTTAGTAGAAAGTACATCTTTCTTGAATTAAAATGCAACAGCTTGGTTGAAAATTCAACAATTTTGTTAAAAAGCCATACTTTTTCTTCGAGAATTCAACTATTTCGTAGAAAATTTACTTGTTGTTTCAAATTCATATTTTGAAGACAAACTGAAATATTTTTTGGAAGAAAGTTCAATCTTTCGTGGATAAAAATGCAACTGTTTGGATAAATATTCATTAATTTTGTTTAAAAAAAAAAAACAATTTATTTTGGTCGAAAATTCAACTATTTCGTGGAAAATTTACTTGTTGTTTAAAATTAATGTTTTCGACAAAAAAGTCATTGTAAATGTTTGACGGGTGAACATGTAATTATTATCTTGAAAATTTCTCTTTTTAATTAAAAAATTCATCTATTTTAGTAGAAATTTCATCTTTCTTGGATAAAAATGTAACCGTTTAAATGAAAATACAACAATTTTGTTAAAAAATCATTCTTTTTGGTCGAAAATTTAACTATTTGCTAAAAAAATTTACTTCATGTTAAAAATTCATATTTCGAAGACAAACTTAAATATTTTTTGGAAGAAAATTCAATTATTCTTTTGAAAATTTGTGTTAATAATTTAAAACTTCATCTATTTTAGTAAAAACTGAATCTTTCGTGGATAAAAATGCAACTGTGTGGATAAATATTGAACAATTTTGTTTAAAAGTCATCCTTTTTGTTCGAAAATCTTTTTGGGGTGAAAGTTCAACTGAAAAAAGGGAATCATTTTTCAAAATTAAAAATTCATTTGTTTTGTGCAAATTTCATTTTTCTTGGTTAGAAGCTTCTTATTTAAAACTCATATTTTCACATTGATAAGTCAAACTAAAATCTTTTTTTTATGAAAATTTAATTCGCTATTGTTGAAAACTTTCCCTTTTAATTTAAAAATTCATCGATTTTAGTAGAAATGGCATCTTTCTTAGATAAAAAAGCTTGGATAAAAATTCAACAATTTTGTTAAAAAGTCATTCTTTTTGTTGCAAATATAAACTGTTTCGTAAAGAATTTACTTGTCGCTTAAAATTCAAAGTATTCTAAACATTTTAACAGATTTAAATTATTTGAAGGGATTTTAAAGGATTTTTTTAAAGATTTTAGGGTTTTTTTAATGCTAAGGAAATTTTGAGACCTTTAAAAGGTTTCAATGAATTTCAAACGTTTTTAAGAAAATTTCCAATAATTAAAAAATTTGAAGTAGTTAGCAAAAATTTCATTGATTTTGGAAGTATTTTATAGAATTTTTGTAGAAATACAGAACGATTTTATAGATTTTATAGGGTTTTAAAATTGAGGGATTACGTAGGAATATTATAGGTTATTTACTTAAAGAATTTTTAAATGTATTTCAATGATTTGAAGGCATTCCAACGGATTTGAAAGGTTTTAGGGTATTTAAGAAAACGCTAAGGAATTTTCAAGAGCCTTAAAAAGTTTCAAAGCATTTCAAAGGATTTAAAAGATTTCAATAAATTTGGAATATATTCAAATAATTTAAAGATATTCCAAAGAATTTAAATTAATTTAAGGTATTTAAAAAAATTCCGAAAGCTTTAAAAAGCTTTAAGAGATTTAAAAAGATTTAAAATATTTTAGGCTTTTTTAAAATATTCTAAAAAGCGTTGAATGGATTTCAATTATTTGAAGGGATTACAAATGATTTTTAAGATTTTGAGGTATTTTGATAAATTCCAACGAATTTCAAAGAAGTTTAAAAAACCTTGACAGAAAATTCGTTTTTTTTTTGTTGAAGATTCAAAACATTAGTTGAAAAATTATCTATTTGGTTGAAAATTCGTTGTTTTTTTTGTTTGAAAAAAAATTTGGTTTAAAAATTAATTTTCTTAGTTAAAAATGTAACTATTCAGTCAAATCTCGGTCTTTAAAATAATGAAATTTTTTTGTTAAGGATTCATAATTTTAGTTGAAAATTCATCTATTTTTTTGAAAATGTTGCTAGTTTAATTTTTCAATTTTTGTTTGAATATTTATATTTTTTGGTTGGAAGATCAACTATTTGGTTGAGAGTTCAAGTTTTGTTCTTGTTAAAAAATCATCTGTTTGGTAGATAATTAATTTTTTGGTTGAAAGTGCACTATTTTGTTAAAAATTCATATTTTTTAGTTAAAATATCAACTATTTGGTTGAGAATTCAAATATTTTTTTAGAAACCATCTTTTTTGGTAGAAAATTATTCTTTATGGTTGAAATTTCACTATTTGGTTGAAAACTGGTATTTTTTATTTGAAATTTGAATTATTTAGTTCAGAATTTATGTATTTTTTTTTTTAGAAAAGTCGTCTTTTTTTAGGGAAAATTAATCGTAGTAAAAATTCATTTAATTAGTGAGAAACTAAAATTAGTCTGGTTTAGTTCAAAGTTGATTTATTTTTTTAAGATTAATTTTTTGTTAAAGATTCATAATTTTAGTTAAAAATGCTTTGTTGAAAATTATTGATATTTTTTTGAAAAAATGTTTTCTTTACCTGAAAATTTAATTTATTCATTTTTGTTCGAATATTTGTATTTCTCAATTGCTAGTTTAACTGTTTGGATGAGAATTCAAGTTTTTTGTTGAAAATTCGCTATTTTTATTGAAAATTCATCATTTTTACATAAAAATTCAATTATATGGTTTTTTTATTTGAAAATTCCACTATTTAGTTAAAAATATATGTATTTTTTAAATCAAAGTAGTCTTTTTTGATAAAACATTAATCTTCTTGAATAAAAAATCAACTAATTAGTTGGAAATAAAAATTAATCTTTTTTGGTTAAAAGTTGATTTAGCTTGCTAAAGAATGAATTTTTTGTTAAGAATCCATCATTTTAGTTGAAAGTTCGTCTCTTTGTTTCGAAATTTTACTATTTTGTTGAAAATTATTGTTTTTTTGTTAAAAATTATTTTTTTCCCTAAAAATTAATTTTTTTATTTTTACTATTACTATTGATTTATTTTGCAGTTACATTATTTTTTATTTTATTTTATTTTTTATTTTTTCCAGTATTTTTCAGTTGCAAGTTCAAGTCATATTTTTGGTAGAAAATTCAATATTTGGTTGAAATTTCATATTTGTTAGTTGAAAATTTATCTCTTTGTTTAAAAATTTTACTGTTTTTTTTTATTGCAAATTTTTGGAACAAACATTTTCTTACTTGAAAATTTAATGTGCCCATTTTTGTTTTAATATTTGTATTTTTCAGTTGCAAGTTTAACTATGTGGTTGAGAATTTAAGTTTTTATTTTTTTTTTAAATCAATTTTTTGGCAGAAAATTAATCTTTTTGGTTGAAATTTCACTATTTGGTTGAAAATTGATATTTTTAGTTGAAAACTCAACAATTTACTCTAAAATTCATGTATTTTTTTATAAATCATCTTTTTCGATAGAAAATTAATCTGTTTGGTTGGAAGTTCACTATTTGGTAGAAATTTTTATTTTTTAGTTGAAATTTCAGCTACTTACTTGAGTATTTGTGTATTTTTTTTTTAGAAAAGTCATCTATATTGATGGAAAATTAATCTTCTTGGTTGAAATTTCACATTTTTTACTTTAAAATTCAACTACATACTTGTTTGAAAATTCTAGTTTTTTTACATCTTTTTTTTGTAGAAAAATAATCTTTTTGGTTGAAAATTATATGTTTTGTAGTTAAAAATTGAACGTTGTGATTGAGAATTCAAGTTTTTATTTGGAAATCGTCTTGTTTGGTATAAATATAATCTTTTTAGTGTAAAATTCTACTGTTTAGTTGAGAATTTATTATCTGCTTTTTTTATAAAAGGCATCTTCTTCGATATAAAATTAATTTCCTTGATTAAAAATTGAACTATTTAGTTGGAAATTAAAATTAGTCGTTTTTGTTTTAAAGTTGATCTAGTTTATTAAAGATTTAATTCTTCGAAAGTTCATAATTTTAGTTGAAAATTTATTTCTTCATGTGAAAATTTTAGTGTTTTATTGAAATTTATTGTTATTTTTTTAAAAATGATTTTTTTGGAAATTTTTATTTTTCCATTTTTGTTCGAATATTTGTATTTTTCGGTTGCAACTTCAACTAGGTGGTTGAGAATTTAAGTTTTGATTGAGAAATCATCTTTTTTGGTATAAAATTAATCTTTTTACTTGAAAATTCACTATTTGGTAAAAAATTGTTTTTTTAGTGTAAAATTCGACTGTACACTTGAGAATTTATTATCTTTTTTTTAAAAAAGGCATCTTCTTCGATATAAAATTAATGTTCTTGATTAAAAATTGAACTATTTAGTGGGAAATTAAAATTAGTCGTTTTTGTTTTAAAGTTGATACAGTTTGTTAAAGATTTAATTCTTCTAAAGTTCATCATTTTAGTTGAAAATTTATTTCTTCGTTTAAAAATATTAGTGTTTTGTTGAAAATGATTTTTTTTCCTGAAACTTTAATTTGTTTTTATGTTTTGTATTGAAAAATCAAATAAAAAAAAATATTTGGTTAAAAATTCATAGTTTTTAATTAAAGTATCAACTATTTGGTTGAGAGCTCTAGTTTTTTTTGAGACATCATCTTTTTTCGTAGAAAATTAGTCTTTTCGGTTGATAATTCACTATTGTGTTCAAAATTGATATTTTTTGTTCAAAATTTAACTATTTAGTTGAAAGTTTATCTCTTTGTTTGCAAATTTTACTGTTTCGTTGAAAATTATTTTTTATTTTTTTTTCCTAAAAATTAAATTTGTCCATTTTTTTAAATATTGGTATTTTTCAGTGGGAAGTTCAACTATTTGGTTGAAATTTTGTGTTAAGAAATCATCTTTTTTTGGTTGATTTCAAAATATTGTAGAGAATTTGAAATATTTTAGAGTATTTAAAATGTTTTCAAAGGATTCATTCAAGAGATTTTCATAATATAAAGGGATAGCAAAGGGGTATAAAAGTTTTTGTCGGATATTTTTAAAACTTTCAAGTAATTTTCAAGTGCTTTGCTGCTATTTTTCCGAATTTATGCTACTACTTTACTATTTATTCTAAGATTAAAATTTAATCCTGGCCTAAAATAAAATTATTTCAGTGTCTGCAATCAATACGAGGTTGACATTGTCATGGACTACGTGAGTAAATTGGTGGGAAAGACACTGGGTGGATACCAAATTCAAGAAAAGGATATCGGAATCGTCACCCCTTTTAGACTCCAAAGAGCTGTTATTTCAAAAGCGCTCGAAAATAAAGGATGGGATGATGTTTCTGTCGGGACTGTGGAAATTTTTCAGGGCCAGGAAAAAGACGTGATAATACTCTCCACTGTTAGGTCGGTTTTGTTCCAGCACGATGGAAGGTTTCATATTGGCTTCCTATCTCATCACAAGGTTAATATTTTTTTCAAATAATATTTCGTTGAATTTTTAATTTTTTTAATTATGCTATCATTCAGTTTTCAATGCATAATTCAACAATCTTTTACATACAAAAATTTCCATTTATTTTTAATTTTTAAGCGTACTTTTTTAATTTAAGCAATTTTCAAATGCTGTCTTGAAAAATTTAACAATTACAGCCTACCTGAAAAACATGGAATTGTCAAGGAAATTTTTCTTAAAGTCAGGGAATGTTTTCTAGAGCCTATTTAATTTTTTTTTTAATGGGAATATTAAATGTAAAAACAATGGTTGTTCTTTTGTAAATGTAGGTTTATGTTACTGTATTCAACTATTTTGTTAAAAATTAATTTTTTCTTTGATTTGAAATTAATTTTTTTAACTAAAAATTTAACTATTCGATTTTGGTTTGAAAATTTACCATTGTCAGTTAAAATTAAAGAAAATTATTTTTTGGTTGAAATATCTGCGACTACATTTTTCGTTGGGAATTCACCTTTTTTGGAATGAAAATTTTATTAGTTTACACATTCTGAGTTCATTTTTTTTTAAATAATGAAAATATTTCAATGGCTCAGGACTGGGGGAAAAACTGGGAAAAATTAAAAGCGTTTGATGTTTAAATTTTTGGCTAAAAAGATTTTTTTTTATCAACTGTGAATATGAATAAATAATTTTTTAATGGATATGTACCTTAAGTGTTCCAAAGTAAACAATAATTGGTTCAAAAAAAAGTTTCTAAATCTGTTATAAAAGTAAGAATTTCCAGATTATAACGTTAAAAATTAATCGGTTTCAAGTATACACACTTAGTTTAAACTATTTGAGATTATCTCAAGCTTTATATTAATTTCTAATATTTTGAACACTTCTAAATATCTCTTAATGTTAAATAATTAATTAGTTAATTAATTAAATAATTTGTAAATCTACATTTTAAAGATTTTTTTTAATTTTTAGGATTTTCTAAAAATTGTTGGAAAAGCCTATTAATTTTCAAAAATATTTACAAATTCTGAAAATATTTCAAAAATAATTTTAAATTTGAAAAAATTTAAAACCTCTAGATTTCTAAAGATTTTTAGATAAAATGGTGAAGCTTTTCATCCATGTTTAAACTATTTAAAATAAAAATAATTTAATTTCTAATATAAGAAGTGTTCAGTTTAAAAAAATTAATTTTTAATGTTTCTAGCTTGAAATTCCTTAAAATAATATAATTTTGAAAATTTTACAGTTCACTGATTGATGCTTTAACTTAGTGGATTTATATTTTTGGAACTTAATCTTTTTTGGTAAAAAATTGTCCTTTTTGATTGAAAATTCAACTGTTGTGTAGCGAATTCGTTCTTTTTGTTTGTTGCAAATTCAAATTCAGCTAAAATCTTTCTCGTTGATAATTCAACTTTTTTTAATTCGCCTTTTTGGTTTAAAAATTCATCTCTTGTGGTAGAAATTTCATAATTTTTTGTTAAAAATATAACGGTTTGTTTGAAAATTATTCTGTTTTACTTGAAAATCCAATTTTTTTAAATTGGAAATTTCCTTTTGTTGTTGTTAAAGAATCTTCATTTTAGTCAAAAATTAATTTCTTTCTTTGGAACTTAAACTTTTTTTGTAAAAAAGTTGTCGTAAAAGTTTTATTATTTGGTTGAAAATACAACAGTTTTGTTAAAAAGCTCCTTTTTCCATAAAAATTCAACTGTTGTGCAGTCAATTCATTTGTTTTTTTTTTGGGTAGGGGTTTGAAAATGCAACCTATTTGGTTAATAATTTAAATAAAATTATTCTTAGTTAAAAAACCAACTTTTCTTTAAATTCGTTTAATTAAACTTTTTTTTAAAGTTTGCAATTTATTTTTTGTTTGTTTCTTAAAGATTCATAATTTTAATTGAAAATTCGTTTCTTTCGTTAAAAATTATGCTTTTTTTATAAAAATCGTCTTTTTGGTCAATATTGGTTTAAAATTTAACTGTTTGGTTGAAAATTATTCTGTTTTAATTGAAAATTTAACTTTTTTTTTAAATTAAAACTTTCTTTTGTTTTTGGTTAAAGATTCATCGTTTTAGTTCAATATTCAAGTTTTTTTTATAAAAAAATCATCTTTTTTGTTCAAAACTTGTTTTTCTGTTGTTAAAATTTGAACTATTTTCTGAAAAATTCATCCTTTTGTTGAAGATTCAAAATTTCAGTTAAAAATTGATCATCTCTTGGATTCAAAATTTATCTTCTTAGTTAAAAATTCATCTATTTGGTTGGAGATTAATGTTTTTGTTAAAAATTCATATTTTTGTGTTGAAAATTTAACTTTATTGTAAGTAAGCTCGTCTTTTTGGTTAAATATTTAAGTTTTTTGTTAAAAGTTAAACTACTTTGTTCCAAATTCATTTTTCGGTGATTCATAATTTTAGTTGAAAATTAAACTATTTTTTTTTAATTTGTCTTTTTGGTTTCAGGCTCATCATATAAATAATAAATTAATTTCTTGGGTTGGCAAATTAACAGTTTTGTTAAAAAGCTCCTTTTGTTTTGATTGAAAATTTAACTTTTTTAAAATTAAATATTTACTTTGTTTTTGGTTAAAGATTCATCATTTTAGATTAAAATTCAATTTTTTTGTTAAAAAATCGTCTATTTTGCTCAAAACTTGTCTTTCTATTGTTTAAAAGTTAAACTATTTTGTTAAAAAATCAACCTTTTGTTGAAGATTCATCATTTTAGTTGAAAATTTATCTTCTTAGTTAAAAATTCATCTATTTGGTTGGAGATTAATGTTTTTGTTAAAAATTCATATTTTTGTG